>JAPMOQ010022186.1:1376045-1411123 GCA_026543055.1 Argiope trifasciata
TTGTTTCTTCTTCGTCTTTAGATGCTCGATACAAAAACAAACAACAAAAAAAAAAGAGTGAATACCAGAACATGATTAAAGGAAGTATATAAGTTGAAGAGGATTTGTAAACCGAGACAGCTCGTGTATAGGAATTGCTGAATAGCAAGGCCTTCAATTTCTTTTCAGTGTGTCAATTTAATCGTTCATTTATTTTGTTTTGTATGTATTTTTCTAAATCCTTCAACAACTTACTGGAATTTCTATTTCTTTCAACATTTCGAACGAATTGAAGGGAGGGGGAAAAAGGACAAAAAGAATAAAATTCCATTTAGTTTACCGTTCTTCTATCAAATTCGTTTCAAAAACACCATTAAACAAACATTGGGGAAGAATACTTTTTGTGATGTAGTTTTTATTTATAAAAGAATACTTTTTATTTGCTTAATGTCGGTTTCGGTAAGAATGTGTTTATTATTTAATTTGGTTCGAAAATTCAACTTTATTGTATATTTTTATTTCCTTTATTGTATACTTTTACTCCGTTTACTGTATATTTTTATTGCATTTATTGTATTCTTTTACTGTATATTTTTATTGCATTTATTGTATTCTTTTACTGTATATTTTTATTGCCTTTATTGTATACTTTTACTATTTATTTTTATTGCTTTTACTCTATACTTTTATTGATTTTATTGTACACTTTTATTGCTTTTACTCTATATTTTTATTGCTTTAATTGTATACTTTTATTAGAACTTTATTCTATTGCCTTTGGCAACCAGCCGACTCGCCAATCTTTATGCTCGTTAAAATTTTGATAATTAAATATTTTATGTTCCTATTTTAATAGCTTTTTCAGCAAAATATTTTAAAGCTTGAAATTTTGACAGTCATATACAGTCATATAACTCACTCATAATATTATAAAGGTCTTCACCCATAACGTAATATATATCTCTCTCATTTTCTGTTAGCTCCGGTTGAGTTTATGCTTTAAATTAAAGTGAAAATGATTAATCTGCAATTACTATAAAATTTATGAAACTTTGAATTGCATCCAATCAAAAATAGTACTTTCCATTCCCTATAGTCCAAATACAAGAGAACATGATAGCTATAAAACAAAAAGAGCTGACGCCAATAAAATTTAATACAGAGGCTATGTATTTAAAATGTGAAAGTGTATCAAATATAGACATACACATGTGATTATTAACAAACGTTAAAACATCGATAAAAGAAATTTAGTTCACAGTTTTATCATATAAAGTGAATATTCCTTTCAAAATTTCAAATAGATCTGCCAAAATATTGGCCTTCTTTTGATCTGCACTTCTTTATGGATGTAAAACAATTATAGCACAGGAAAGCGATGATTTAAGTAAATGAAATGTGGTATGTAATGTTGTGACTACAATCATAGTTTTGTGTCGGATTAGCCGGCTTTGGCAACCAGCCGGTTCTCCAATCTGAATTAGCATAAAATTTTGAATTATTATATATTTTATGTAACTCCTATTTTAATAGTATATTCATCAAAATATTCAAATCTTCAAAGTCATATAATTTCCTTATAATATTATAAAGGCCATAATGTAATATGTATAAATCAAATTTCCTATTAGCTGCCCTAGAGTTTATGCTTTAAATTAAAAAGGAAATTATTAATTTAAAATTAATATAAAAACATTTTTTGCTGAAAGGAAGCATTAAAAAAAAAATAAGAGTACTGAAAACAGAGTGGGCGAGTATTTAAACCTTATGGGCACTAAAGAATACCTTTCTTAATTTATGTAATATCTCATGAAGTTTCCAACAAATTTTTTTCTGATTCATCATGAACAAATAATTAACATAATAGCATAATAATAATTAACATAATAATAACATTGTTAATTATAATTAACAATGTTTTGTTTTAAAAGTATCAAAAACAAAGAAAATAAAAGAATTGTTTGAAATAATCGATCGAAAACATGTTAAGCCTTCAAAACTCAGTTCATATCCGTTGAAAATAAGAGTTGTCAACAATGAGAACGCAATACGCATGTGTTAATTTTCAAAGCCGATTACGGTAATGTAAATGCGTGAATTTTCCACGCCAGTTGGGGTAAACGCTAAGCAGATTATAAAATTTTAATTTCCTTTATTCTCTTTATTATGATTCAAATACACTTCAGGGTGAATCTGAAAGATTGATTAATTAACAGTGTTTAATTTTAAATGCATCAAGCACTAAGAAAATAAACAGAAAATTTTGAAATAATCAAACGAAAATATGTTAAGTCTAACCTCGTTTGAGTGGAAAACAACTAAAGCCTTTCTCGTTTGGCGGAGGGGAAATGAAAAGTTTTTTGCATGAAATTTAGTTTTTAATTAATAACTAAAATTCTAATTAAAAAGGGACTCCAGGTGTACAGATCATCAAGGTATGCGTGTGCCAAATTTGGTAGCGATAGATCCAACTGTCTCGCTTGTAGACACCCAACACATGCACGCATGCACATACACGCACGCATGCCCCCCCCCACATACTGAGCTTTATTGTAAGTATAGATTAGATGCCTTTAAAGAGCAAATGGTTAGTAAGAAATATGGATTGTGTTTTATTTTCTATTATATCTATTATCTTATTTTAATACTCAAATTCGTCTCAAAAAGTAGTTTTAAGAATCAAACTGCAACAAACATCAAACTTGTTTTATTTTTTTTTAAATGATATATTCATACGTATGATAAAATAATATATTCATATATTCAAATTAAGTTAAAAAATATTTTATTAGTACAGAAATAGAATTTACACAACCAATTAAAAGAGTATCTTAAATAATCGTAATCGTATTGTAATTTCATATTATTCGCTATCTAAAAAAGTTAAATTCAAGGAAAATATTTCAATCAAATTGGGAAATATTTTTCTTTAAAAATATGCAAATTATATTATAAAAGAAGGGTCATTTGCATATTTTTCTTAACATAAGTTTCAATTATTTTTTCAATTGCTATTCCTTTTTTTTTCTCTTTAAATTGTTTTAATCATTGAGAAATCCTGATAACAAAATTTAAAGCATATAGGTTCAAAATAACTGGAGATTTACGAGAAAATAGATTTGGAGATTATTTCAATAAATGCAAACGTAGCGAATAATTCATTCTATTAATACTTCCCTTCCTTCAATCTTTCATTTCTGTCGTTAATATGGTAGCTTTACTGAAAATTTTTTAAATTTATATTTCTTAATTTTTACTTCTAGGAGCGATGAAATACGACTAAATAACAATTCGAAATGTATGCACTTAATTTGCATATTTAATTACAAATAAATAAATAATGAATCATATTCGAAAAGAATATTGTTTAAAATCATAAATTTTGAAATGAAACAGAAATAGCATAAATAAATTATAACATATCGTTTGGTATATTCAAATTCCATCAAACGATAATGACGTTTAAGATTCATTTTGTATTCAAATTCTTATTGCCAGAAAGAGAATTAAAAAGTAATTAGTTTATAGAAATATTTTTATGTTTTTATTTCACTTTTTTAAAAAAAATTATTTTATTGAATTCTAGGAATAATACATTATTTACAAGCGATGAATTGCTTTTGTATTTTAATGTTTTATTTATTCATTTACTTGCCTTTGTGGAAATTTTGTATTTTGTACAGAATTTAGTTTCTGTGCCGTTTATATTAATTAAAATTATCAAGAAATCATTTTAGGAACAGTAGTTAGCCTCAATTTATTATTTACTTGAGATATAATCGGAGTCAAATTTAATAAATGCATTAAATTTTTTCCCTCGTCCTCATATTTTTTTCAAAAGGAAAAGAAAATGCCTATTGATATCTAAAGCAAGGCTGAAAGACATGCTTTAATTTCATCCCATTTTAGCGATCATTTTATTCATGACAGAGAACCTTTTTATATGGTTAACACGCTTTGTCATTCCCCCAAACATACATGTAAATCATGTTTCTCTTCAGGTTTTTGATTTTTTTAAAAATAAATAATTAAAAATATTTGAGAGGAAAACAATGAAATTTGGAAAAATAAGCCAACATCGCCAGGCTCTATTATTCTTAATATGCCAATATTGATACCTTCAGGATTTATTTTATGATTTTTAGACAATGTTCAATGTCGTCAAGTTATTGAATTATATGACTATCAAAATTTCAAGCTTTAAAATATTTTGCTGAAGAAGCTATTAAAATATCAATATAAAATATTTAATTATTAAAATTTTAACGAGCATGAAGATTGGCGAGCCGGCTGGTTGCCAAAGGCAATACAATAAAGTTCGAATAAAAGTATGCAATAAAAGCAATAAAAATATACAATAAAAGTATACAACAAAGTTGAATTTTCGAACCAAATGAAATAATAAACACATTCTTACCGAAATCGACATTAAGAAAATAAAAAAGTATTCTTTTGGTATAAGGTTGGCCAAGGTTTGAACTTTTTAATGATCTTTCATGGGGCCTTAAATATATACAAGTATTGTTTAGCAACGGATTCTAAAACCCTACGTGTGTTTGCTCATGCGTTAGGATGGGTTTAATTCGTCAAAATGGGGGTAAAAGGAAAGATGGGAGGAGGGGATGTGTACATTTAACAATAAAATAAACTCGGATTACTCGCAGACTGGATTGAAAATAATGCAGTCAATAACGACACGATATTCACATACACATGAAAAACAAATTGAAAAAAAAAAAAAACAGTATAGGCGAAAATCAAGGTTAAACAATGACGAATTCCTAAAATATGTTCATGCTTTCACGTCTCTCCCTTTAACGAGATAGAATCGTCAAAAAGCGATAATCTCAGAATACTGAAACAAACACTATCAACAATTTCATGTAAATAAACAATTTTGACTAAAAGAACACTCTCAAACTGTCTTTATCTAAGTCGTTGAACTTTTTAGTCCTTTGAAAGATGTCTTCCAAAATTAATAAGCACATACATATTTGATGATAATTTGCATTCTAATATAGTTCACCCATATAGATCTTGGAGTTTTCAGTTACGGTTTTAACAAGTACAATGGATTGATATGTGTAGATGTTCCACTCACGAGTTTCGTCCAAAGTTTGTTAGAAATACAAAGTTGAGCTTCAGATAACATATCAAATTTTGTCATTCTATGCTCAATATGACTTTGAGCTACATATTGTTACAATCCTGTAAAGTGTTGCTTGCCAACACGGTCTGTATTGGATGCTAATCAAGCGTCATATCAGAGATCCCAGAGATTGGCGAAAAACTGGGTGACCATTTGGCGACTTGGTGATAAAATGGATAGTTCTCTAATTTCCAGTATTTTTACGACCCATCCAATATGAACCGAGATGCGCCTTGATTGGTCTGGAAGCTTTTAGCTCTGCCCCGCCTCCCGGAAACTATAAAAGGCCGGTACTTTTGGGATCGAGGAGTTGTGCCCTGAGTCGTCATGAATTGAGTCGGCAGCTAAAATGAGAAGAGACAGAGGAATTATTCAGTCGTCTGAAGAGACCATAGAGCGAAGTTCCTAGGACCCCCTCCCCAGCTGAATTCTTTCTGGCTGCTTGTGTACTGTGGACATTGATACTACCAGATCTCTACTTGTGAGCTAATGAATGCTGTAGAGTACTGCCACGTGCTTCCCTGTGTATTCGTCGCACAACTGTACATATTTGTAATCTTTGTACTAAATGTTTAATTTTAAAAACAAGTTAAAACCTTTGAATTTTTATTACTAATTATTATTACGCTGGATTTTTTAAATATTATTATTATATACATTTTACAACGATAGTATATTATTTAAATTTTAACCATTAATTTTAAGGACTTTTTAAAAATTGTCTTTATTTTTGTTTTGCGAGAAATAACATCATATATTTAAAAGAAATTTTTAATTATTGAGATTTTAATAATTTGTTTAAGTTTGATAATAAATTATGGTTTTATTAATGATTGTTATTATTTTTGTATTTTATTATATATATATTACAAAAATATTACGTTGTTTATACTTTTAACATTTTGCGTTAATTTTGATTGTTTTAATGATTTATTAAAAAAATAACCTTGCATCATGTTTTTTTTCAAACCCTACCTAAAGATGATATCTCGTGTATGTGGTGATTGATTTATTGTGGTCACAAAGTCCTCCATGTCGAGACAATATAAATAGGGGTACTGATTCAGAGACGATCATTCTCTGATTCAGGTTTAAATTAAAATCTTTAGATAAGTGAATGCATGAATGAAGTTCGCCTCGTAAAAACGGTTTTGACGCTTGAGTAGCTAAGATGTACTCTTGGCACTAGGGGGCACAACTGTTACAAGAGACGTTCTTTCAGCTTAAAATCACTGATTTCGCAAACATACTTGTCTACAATGTCATTAGAAACCACAATAACAGCATCACATTTTAAAAAGAAACTTTAAGCAATTGAAATTTTAACAATAGTTTCCCAATTCTTTAACTTTATAACTACTGCAATAGTGAATCTTTATTGATCAACGAAGTATACTATATAACAAATAAAGATTTTTGTTATAAAAAATGAGATAAAACAAATAAAGATTTTTATTTTTATAAAAAATGAGATATAACATTTAAGATTTTTTAATTAAAAATATCAAAATTAATTGTTTTTTAAAAAATCGTTTATTTTATAGATTCTTTTCGCAGTAAAATGGAAAACAATAATAATAAATTTTAAAAATATAAATCTTTGGTTATCTAGAAATTTAGAAAAAACATATATACAAAAAAATCCTGACATAGATATAAAAAATAAAGATATATAAAAAATAAGGTTCTTGCAGAATAAATGAATTAAAATAATACACCACAAAAAAATCGTCCCATTCTTTTGGAATTGGATTTGCCAGTGAAACAGAGGTAGAAATAACTCCCAGAAATATATTATTTCCCATTCTACTTCAATTCCATTGTTTACACTTTTACGAGAAGAGCATACGCCTGCTTTTATGATCCCCAAATAGGAATGTTTTATTGCATTTCGCACTCGAAACGCAGGCATTCGGTAGTTAAATCCAATTTCGACTGCGTGAATTGTGTTCAGATGATTTCCAAGAAGTCATTTGAATAAAAAGATCCGGATTTAGAATTAAAAACCACCAGATTTCTGCAACTTGCAATCCATGCTAATAAGCTGCGTCAAATCTGAAAAACACAAATGTTGTGCATGTCTGAATGTTGCTTCTGAAAAAGTTTTTCGCCGAAGTATTTGAAAACAAAGGATTTTTTTCTTTTTCTTTTGGAATATAAAACATTGTATTCCGAAAAGAATACTTGCTTTATTGCATGTACAGTAAATAATAGTTGCAAGAAAGTATAAATAATACGATTTATATGCAAGAATCATATTTTTACAGTAAACATATACAGGATGACATTGTATTTTATTATTTATTCTACAGTTTTGATTTAGAGCAAATGTTTGGGAAGTTCAACATATTTTCTTATTCGAAAAAATTATATAATATATTTCGTCGATCAATAAAGATTCACTGTTGCTGTAGTCATTATGCAAAGTATGAAAAACAAATTTATAATCAAATCAAAATTTTTATTGCGAAATAAAAGCTTCTATTACTAATATCAAGTATAAAAATTCTGATTCCTGAAGTATAAAAATATAAATATTCTTACCACATATATTATTCAAAAATATTGAATTTACGATACATTTTAACACAAGCATAAAAAAATTATAAAGAAAAAAAAGATTTTTTTCAAAATAATAAAATTGACATTCTTTGCGAAAGCAGGCGATTAAAAAATATTGTAATTGTATCAAAAAGAAAGAAAAATTAGGCATAACAATTTTTAAAACTATAAAAATAACATCATTGCCAACTACAAAATAAAATTCAATAATGCAAAATATTTTAATAAACAACATTATTAGAAATTAGTTTTTTTACTTGTACTTGTGTCCTTTCAAATGTAAAAATGAATAACGATAAATAAGAACTTTTTTAATCAAAAAAAATCGTTTGTCATTTATTATTATTAAACAAAAAGTTATTGACGAAACAGGAAGTTACTTCAACTATTTTCTGTATCATTTTTGTGGATTAAATTAAAAATTAGTATGGCGGATCAAAAAAAGGACGATAAATTAAAATGCGCATTCATTATGCAAATGAAAGAAATTAATTTTAGACAGTCTGGTTATTCTCGTCTACAATTTTATTTTATTTTGCTTTTATCAATTTAAACAATCCAGTAATTAATTTTAAATTATTTACTTACGACAAAAGTAACTGAAGGTAACATATTTTATGAATAAAAATTTTGTCCTCACGTTTATTTTTCTAACTTTAATTAAAACACTGGAGCTCAAAATTAAAATTTTAATTTTTAATTCTTACTTCTTTATATATATATTCATATAAATTTTGCTAAACCATAAAATTCAAATGACATCATAAATTCTGTTTCGAAACATAATATTATAATCTATTTGGTTCTTATTTTATTTTTAAATTATATAACTGGGATAAAAAGCACACAAAGAATTCTTTAATGCAATTTGTAACTATAATTGTTATTCATTTTAATGTAAAGAATTATTTAATGTTTAACACGCATCAGTATAATCTTGGTAATTAACACGATGAAAAATGTAGCCTAATTATATTTAATTTTTTTTAAAAAATTGTTTAATTTAGAAAAAAGGTGTTACGGAAATAAAACATTAAAGTCGCTTGGCAGCGTTAACATGATGTAAATGTTACTTTGCATGTATCTTCCTATAATTATTCTAAAGAACGAAAACGAATTGTCAATTTGAATATATAGGGTGATCAGCGAATAAGCCCTGATTTCAAAATTAAATATCTCTACAACAAAGATCGATAGAATTATATGGTAAAGTGTACGTTTATTATCAAAACTGTAAAAATGCTGAACAAAAGTTTAGAAAATTTAGTTACGAATATCATTAAAAGATGGCGATGTAATTACAATGCCCATAGACACTTTCAATGTGACGTCAAAAATGAAAAATGACTCCCGATCTGACTCCTTGTGACTTCTTTCTGTAGAGAGCGTAGAAAGACACTGTTCATAGAAACAATCCCACCACTCTAGATGAGCTTGAATCGTTGATTGGGGATGCATGTGATTCCATTTCCGTTGAGACATTGCAAGACGTGATATCAAATTTCATTGTTCGATTACGCCACCTCATTGTTTCGAACGGTGAACATTTTGAAAAAATTGTATTTTGATTGCAAAGACCGCATCACTTTATTGTTTTTTTTGTTAAGACTCCTTTCAGAGAAAGTTTTCAGTGCAGAATGCCATCTATTAACAATTTTCGTAACTAAATTTTCTAACTTTTGTGCGTTATTTTTACAGTTTTGTAAATAAACGTACAATTTACCGTCTAATTCTATCGATCTTTTTTGTAGAGATATTTAATTTTGAAATCAGGGCTTATTCACTGATCACCCTGTACAACATAATCAACTTATGTGAGCCAGACTGTTATTGAAAGCCTCAATTATGTAGTTTTTTTAAATACTTTATTTTAAAAAATGTAATTGTGTTGAAGATTCAATTACTTTACTGATATCTAAATCATCGACAATGTGACAAATCTGTTAAAGATTCATACAAGAAAGGGCATAAGAACCTTTTTCAATTCCTTATATTATTTCATACTGTCCCTGTATATATATTAATATATCTTGTTCAAAGTTTCCATCTGTAATAAAATGCTTTTTATTCATCCACTGAAGTTCAAATACATTTTTTAAGCTTGTTGTGGATTACACTTGATGTTAATACATTTTCCCCTCAAATATTAATGCATTAATTAAATTTTCCCAGTAATTTCTATTTGGTTGGCAAAGTCGTCAAGTTTGTCGCCAAGCTTTGAGATTACTGACGCGACACCCGATCATAAATAATATATGGTATATATAAATAATATAAGAAAATAAATAGGAGTTTAATTTAAACTTTTTTTTATATATTACTTGTTTTATATTAGATATACTTTTATAGCATGTCTATAAGTAGTGGTTCGTCCATTAATGCAGAAAAACTTCAGTATTTTCGGAATTGTTTTAAAAACCTGTTAACTTAAATCTTTAAATTTTTTGGGGTACTTAGCTAAACAACAGAAGCTGAAAAGAAAATAATTGAAATCAGATGGAAATAAAATAACATTGGAATTGGACAGAAAAGGAATTAAGAAACAGAAGGTGCTCATATTCGAGCTATTCGTTAACCAACTTCAAAATTTGCTTGCTAAGCAATCACTACACTATCACGGAATCTGCAAATCAAATTTTGACAATGGATAGACTGTTCTGGTTTCAGACAAAGTTTGGTACGTGACTAATTTTGTGACTTTTTTTTTCTTTTAAGAAGCATTGCTCACCTCTCTATTTCTTTCTTGTTAAATATCATTAGCTTTTGATTTCTCTTTCAAGTTGACCCATTTCTCCAATATGGATATTCATCTGCTTTATGCTCATTATTTTTATTTTATTACGAGAATATAGTCGGAAAAAGTATGGCTATTATTTTCTAAAAAATAGTTCAAATATAATTTAAATTTTCAGCAAGGATAGAAAAAAAGATGGGATTTAATATTTTTCGATTTACTTTTTCGTACTTTTCCATTATACCGGCGCAAATATCGCCAAGCTAACTTTTTGGCAACTACACACAATTGCATTTTGGCACAGGCGACAAAATGACCGTGACTTTCTTTAAAAATGTAGCGAAAAAAGGTTACAGGCGGCGTTATTCCGTTTGACGTTGGCTGCATCATTATTGGCGACTTTTTGCCTGCGCCGGTATAATGGAAAAGTAGCCCCTTTTTTGTGATTTTGATAATTTTTGAATTGACCTGATACCATTGATCTCCATTATTTTTTCCATTTCAATTATTTTGTTGTGACAACAACCTATAAAAAACTTGACAATTTTCGGCTTCTTAACAGATAGTTTTGAAGAAATATAGATTGATCCCTAAGGTCTTCCTATCTCACATTTATTTGAAAACAACGACAGCTATTGCCGTAAACTTGGTGTCTAGGTGTAGAAAAAGGATCAGACGCTACACGGTGGTGACAGAACCATCTTGTGACAAGCAATGGAGTTAGAAATCGCCACAAGATGCGGGAAAATAATCAGTCACAAAATTGTAGAGATTTTCGATTTTTTGCAAAGACTCAGTGAGCACAATAAGGATCCAAAGAGGCTGTAAAATTTGATTTTGGTTTTTTCGTGATTTTCAAAATTTTAAAGCTAGACAAGCGTTAGAAATAAAGCAGAACAGTTAATTATCAGCTAATACTTTTTTTTCATTGTCAATTACAATATATATCCGGATATTTTTTGGGCACATTTTATAGCATATCAGATGACAGATTAGTATAAGCATCAGTATTACTTCAGTTAAGGTCCAGCATACAGAATACTACATTTAATAAAATTTGTAGCATACAGAATACAACATTTAAATAAAATTTGTAGTTTATATCAAATTACTGATAAAAATCATTGGAAGGAATCATGTCTGCCCGTTCGGAATGCATGCAGGCGTAGTAACTATAAGTAGAACAATCCATATGGATCAAATTCGTAACTATAAGTAGAACAATCCATATGGATCAAATTCGTAACTATAAGTAGAACAATCCGTATGGATCAAATTCGTAACTATAAGTAGAACAATCCATATGGATCAAATCCGATATATTGCAATATTTATAAAATCGTTGTTATTTAGCAAATATTAGATAAAATCTTATTGTGTGTTTATTATTGGTTGATCTATCTATTCAACAATATGTGAATGCAATAACTGAATAAACGTAACAAATGAATGAAACATACTTGTTGAGAAGTATGAGGAAATCATAGGAAGAATTTTCTCTCCATAATAACAATTATAACCTCTCTGAACTTGAAAACCTAGACTTTAAATTATTTGTTACAGAAAAATGCTATTCTTAGTTTTGTATTTGAAGGTTGTTGATTACACTACTATGTCCAAAAATTTACAGAATTAAAAATAATAAATTCCAAACGCAAATCGATTTCCCCGGTTTTGCAAAGGGTATCATATAACCTATTAGTCATAACAAGTTTTATACAGCTCAAATATGCTCAGCACATGTGCTTTGCTCCTAATTACAGACATTCAAAACTTCCCTTCGCATGGAAGATCAAGGTTCTCCATCATAATAATGTGTCTGCTCTTAGGTCATTTTCCTTGGAAAATCTCTTTTCACACCACCACAATTCTATTTGGTACTTTTCCGTTATACGGGCGCAACGAAAAAATCGCCAAATAATCGTTAGTCGGAAAAAGTGAAAAAGTCCCCAAAATCAAATTTAACGTTCAAATTCGTCAAAATCACGTTATTCTCTCAACGACTTTGTTTTCGTTTTGTACACATTGGTGATATTTTTTTGCCATTTTTTCCGCTTGGCGACTTGGCTCGCGTTTGGCTCACATAGGCGACATCTTGCTCCTGTATATTGGAAAAGTACCTTCTATTCTTCTATCACCAATTTATTCCCCTGATCTCTTACCTTGTGATTTCTTCTTCAGGAAAATCATCTTTTTAAAAATTGTTTCTTTTACCTCATGTAAGTATTGTTCGCTCGCTTTTAATGCTTCAAATCTATACAACAATTCATTAAATAAAAAACAAAATAGTATAGAATATTTATGATATTAAGTAGAGATCTTAATTAAACTTTTAAAACATGTCTATGATGCTTTTTATAAACCATATGTTTGCATATACCTTATGGTTGTTAACGACAACCATAAGTTATATACAAACATATGGCCTATGGCTTATGCAAACATATGACGAGAAACGGCGCTATTTCTCCATAATTAGAAATGGTTTTTAGCGCCAGTAAACTTCATCTAACTCAAACTCTACAGAAAAAAAAATTTGCTCAAGAGGATTAAGATGTTGAAATTCTGATCAAAAAAAGTAATAGCAAAGGCAATAAAAAAGTGAAGGAAGAAAAAAAGGGTTGAAATCCGTATTTGGCTCGTTATATTAACGACGGCAAAAATGCATACTTTTATGGAATAAATACTTTGGAAGAAACGCCAAATAAACAGGTTCTATCTCAATTCACAATAAAATAAGTCCCGGAAGTTTTTGAACGCAGTAGCATTGTTATCTCCAGAAAAAAAAAAGGACATCATTTTTAGAGTATTATATCTACAGAATATTTCATTCAGTTCTTTGCGATGAATTCAAAATGTAAAGCTCTCGGCATCGAAATCCTCCATTTCCTCATCCACAATAACAAGATTAAAAACTGGTTTCGGAGAAAAATGGTCTGTTTCAAACATATAAAATACAGAACAGCACACAGCCATGTTCCAAAAAAAAAAAAAAAAAAAGAATTCCGACGTGGGTTGATGCGATTATTAAACTGCATTCCAGAGCGGTGACTTTTATTTGGTCTCCTCTGTATTATGCGAAACTAGGAGCAGGCAAAATTTCAGGAGCCCAATTGAAAGAGCACAGAAAGAGAAAAGAAATAAAAATAAATAAAAGGGGAAAGAAAGGTACACGCATCTCGTAATGAGATTAATGACGTCATTGAATTACTTTTGTAACAATCGAATTGAATGATTATCCGTTTAAAGAATCGTTGATAAATGCTGTTAATGTGCTCTTCGATCGCTGCTATCTAATGTTTTCATTCTAATGCAGTTCATTCATACTTTGTTGCAATTACAAGGCATGTTCTCCAGGCTTTTAATTAAATATCGCGCTTTATGGACAAGAATGTACATTAACATTCTAACAATTCGTAACAATTTTGACACTGCACGCATTTACATTGTTAAACATTTCGCTCAAATGTTTTCAGTAGAAAATTGTGTTATCTTTCAGCTTTAGTTGATTAAGGTATCCGACTACATTCAAAGGAGAATTTTTTTAAAAAATGAATTTTTTGAAAACTATTTAAAATTATGGTTTTTAAATGTATTGCCGATTATAACACAAATTACTAAAAATACAACACAATTATTTGAAAATATAATATATTTTGAGAAATAGGAGCATTTATAGTAAATTTTAATGAAATTGAATCAAAACGCTTAACACTCTACTCAAAATTGCAATACAGCAATCCTATTTTTCTTTGAATACATGTTGTAGAATATAATGGTGAATGAAATGAACCAAAAGCTAAGAAAAATCTTGAGATTAAAAGAAGTTATGGGCAAAAATATACGTATATATGCCTTTTTTCTATAAATTCACAACTTAATGTTTTTAAAAACACCTATAAATGAAAAACTTTTTCTCCAACAACAAAACTTTTGGTTCATTTTATTTAACACATTATATAAAACAAACGCTGAAAATTTTTATGTAAATGCCTTTATTAGTTTTTGAGATACCATGTTAACGCTGGAGAATCTTTATGAAAATTAAAGTTTTGAGAAAATGGAAGCGAAAGACAAATTTTAGCTGAAAAATACGGTTTTGCTTAAAATTTCCCTGCATACTAAGTTAGATATTCATTTTCCTAGTAAAAATAAACTGTTTTGGAAAGAGGAAAGTCTCAACTATAAGAAATAACAATTTCAAAAGAATTCGCCTATGTGGTTGGTTAACCAGTGTTTTGAACGTAGTTGGATACCTTAAAATAAAAACTGTTAATGTACCGAAGACTTTCTCATATTTTCAGCGACGGGTTTAAATATTATAATAATTAATTGAGCATTTTTTGGGGCTTCAATGCAGTTCTACTTTTTCATATATGAAATACTCAAAGAGAAATTATTTTAATCATCAAAAAATTCTAACTTGAAATTTCGATAAATTTCCAGGTTACAAACCTCTCTGAATCCGAAACGAACATTATTGGAATTTTTTCTATATGTCTTCGAATATTATATTAATTCTAATTTATAATAATACTATGTCTCCGAAAAGCTTTGAGCCAGTTGGAGGAAATTAGATATGAATTTAACAAGAAATTTGTAGATTTTTCTAAAATTTATACAAAATCCTTTCTGAGAAAATCTATCTGTTCGGCGGTTTGAACATATTGTTACGGATTTCCTATCCTAATCCGTCGGGTTCGTCTACTTGTATAGTGGGTGTGTACGGTGTGAGAAGAAATGAATACACAATGATCAGTCCTTTTGTAGAAGACACAACACAGACGACGTTTATTTTCTGGTCGAAGCACAAATACGACAGGTATTAACAACACAGTGACGACAACTATTTAGAACTGAGACAAACACACAGCAGTGAACAATAGCGCACAATAACGACAGTAGTTCACAAGTAGTAGCAATATTCACAGCACTGGCTATAGTACTCGAAGCTGCTTCCTCAATAGACTGCAATGCACACAGCTCAGTTCAGCACTTGCTTGGCTTCGCCGCTTCTTCGCTTTTCCCTGGAGGACTCGTTATCTAACGTCGATTCCAACTACTCTGACCGAAGCTTGAAACTGTCGTTCTGGACCAATTAGGGTGTCTCGGTTTCTAATGGAAGAATTGGGAAAATTCTCAAAGTTTCAAGAATTATCCATTTTGACTCCAAAGTCGCAAAATTTGTCGCCAAATGGTCGCCAAGCTCTGGGATCACTTCAAAGAGTATCCGCAGCATCCAGTACGGAATACTGTAAATCATTCTTTCCGGTGATGGAATCAATCATGCTAGGAAGCAACATCACAGACTCATAACATTCGTAACAGTATATTAACACGTTATCTATAAAACGGAGAAAGCCAGATGAATAAAATTTGATACATAGATTTAACATCTAGAGTATAGATATTTATGTAATATGGAACCATATTTATCAAGGAATTGATCGTCTGTGGGTCTGTACTTTCACAAGCATGTAAATGCAATAGCTCAAAAGCACAATGGTTTAAATAAATGAAATTTAATAAATTATCTTTCAACTACAATTATAGTTTTTGTGCTGAATTTCGATAACATCTAGTATCTTTGGTAAATAAATTTAATATCTACAGTATAGATAAGGAATTTGGAACAGCTTAACAAGGGGTCGATTGTAATTTCACAAGCATGTAAGCATGTCAGTTCAAAAGCATTTATGAATTAAATGAAATTTGCCAAGTGATCTTAACATTACAACTTTAGCTCTATGTCAAATTTTGGGAACATGTAGAATCTTTAGTACCATCAATTTCATACCAAGAGTATAAATTTGGAACCAAATTAGTCGAAGAGTTGATTTTCTGTCCGTCTGTTCTATTATAACACTGTAAAGGGATAATTCAAAAGCGCTATGATTTTAATAAATGAAATTTGACAAGTGATCTTACGTCTACATTTGTAGCACTGTGCCAAATTTTGTTTCCAATGGGTTAGAAAAAATATGACTAAATTACTCATTTGATATTCTGGTTCTTAAGTATTAACCACATTCGATCGATTAATCATTAAAGATCGCAATCTAATAGACATTTTTCATAGCTGTCGTTCGTAATTGCTATGGAGTTAATAGTACATAAGTACATTTATTAGAAAGTATTTTTAGAAATTTTCGAGTAGATCATTCTAATTAATTACTTCTCTAAATTTATGATATATATTGTTATTTTTTTCTGATATTTTGTGAAAATATATTCATTTTAGTTTACCTATTGTAACTCCAGATTCTCTAGCATCCACAGTTTTTCACAATACTGTTTTAATAGACTTTTGCTGTTTTCCAGGCTTTTAATAACAAAATTAATAAAGTGCGACATATAGGAATTTAACCAATTGGGCTTTATAAAATGCAAACTCCTCTAAAATTTAAAACTTCATAAAATAAGACTTATTTATTTGAGAAGGAAAATAATTTTAAAAAAATCGATCTAATGGCACTCCATTCTTCTAGGCTGCTGCCTAATATGGAATCCGTAATTTCAAGTTTCCATAAGACAGTCTTGTACGTTTAAGAAAATTAACAAGGAAAATTCAGCAGGAGGTACTAACTCTGCATCATAATTTTGCTAGTTATTTTTAAGAAAATTGACGAGGAAAACTCTGCAGAAGGTACTAACTCTGCATCATAATATTGCTAATTATTTTTAAGAAAATTGACAAGGAAAATTCAGCAGAAGGTACTAACTCTGCATCATAATATATATTGTTTGAGGTTTAAAAGACATTCCAATGTACCGGTGTTCATATTTATTAACAAACATATCAAAAAATTAAGTTTTTTAAAAAAAATAAATCGTGAACTAAAGAATCAGTTTCTCATCTCTAACAACTGATTCGATTTCGTTAATTTTTTATTTTATATAAAAGCTTACAATTTGTCCTCAAGAACCGCCGATTCTCTAGTATTCTGCATTTTGTTAGAAAAATCTGAAACAAATTGTATTATCCCTCTACATTATAAAAAATGAACATACTCAACAATACATACCATAATCATAAGTCCAATCGCTACGCTGATTTTGTCGATTTTGATTTCAAATGAAAAATCATGCCGCTAAGATCAGTCAACACTGTTGACTGTATCCAACCCCTACTTCAATTCTGAGGCATATTGCACAGTAAAATTTTGACAGAACCTTCAGCATCGAAATTAAAGTGACTTTATTGAGTTATTTAATCAATTTTTGAATATAGCTAACAACCAGAATGCTGTAAGTTCCTTTTGGAAGTATGATT
Source organism: Argiope trifasciata (assembly GCA_026543055.1). Taxonomy (NCBI): domain Eukaryota; kingdom Metazoa; phylum Arthropoda; class Arachnida; order Araneae; family Araneidae; genus Argiope; species Argiope trifasciata. The sequence continues at coordinate 1,393,743 of JAPMOQ010022186.1, forward strand.
TATAATAAGACTTTATTCTGACAAAATATAGATAACTGGAGTTGGCTGATGTGACTAAATTAATATTATTAATTATTAATATTATTCTATATTGGTCGCTGAAAGCAATTAGTGAATAAAGAACATACAAAATGTTTAAGAATATTCAAGGAACAAAGAAAGAATAAAAAGTTTTGTGGTGGGTCTAATGTCACTTGGTCATACCAAGCCCGGATGAGCGGAACTCTTTTGAATTAAGCGCCTTTCGTTGTTAACAAGCACCGTTTAGGTGAAAGTACGAATTTGATGACATACACATGGCACAACACTTTTTAGGGGGTTGTCGAACTCATTCATACATCTTCAAGTCAGAATTCAGGTCCAAATCAGAGACTGACTCATCCTTGATTTAGTACCCCCAGAGGTATAATTTGTTATGGGAATTTAGAAGATTTTGCAGTCACGACCCATTTAACGTGCCCCAACTGACTTTAGCCAACACGGCGGTCTTTGACCGAGACAAGGACAGAACTCATCACCTTTCGGTTACGAGAATGACGGTCTTACCAACTAGGTTGCCGCGACCCTTGAAAGTTTTGTATTTCTGTTATGCAAAGGTCTTTCTTTTAAGTATAAGTTTTTTTTTATGTAATGGTCATCATATTTATTAACTAACTTTAAAAACAGTGCAATTACCAAATAATTAAAGTAAATAACCGCAACATAAAATCGGAAAAAACACAGTTTAGATTGACTTACTGTTCCTTCATGGATTCAAAAATTATCCGAGGTTTTGCGCATGCGTCAGAATGCTTTTATTTAATTAAAATAGAGGTGAGAGGAAATATGAAAGAAGGAGATGCTTACGGATCTAGGAGACATAAAAACTTCAGTTAATTCATAATATTGTAGAAAAGAGAGCCTAGTTCCAAATAAAATATATTAGAGCAACTTTTATTTACTGTAAGATGCTTACTCATTAAATTATGATGAACAAAAGGATGATTTCTATTCTTAAAATTTGGTAATCCGATTTTTTTCCTCTGTACTAAATAATACATTTTTTAAAAGCTAAAACACTATTTTTAATTGTTTCTGAATATTTTGGTAGCATTTTGAGATTAACCCATTTGCATCATATGAAAATATGAAAAAAAGGCACATATCACGGAACAACTTTTTATTTCATATTTAGGTGCAAAATTGTATAAAAGTAGAAAAAATCATTTTTGAACATTATTTGATAGTAATTTTGTTCAGTGTGGTAACATTTGAAATGTGGGATGCATATGGGTATATAGTATATAATATGAATATAGTATATATCTTATTATATGCATAGCATATAATATTATGCAGCGTATATATACGCTAATGATACAAATGGGATAATAATGACAGATAATCTCGTTCACATATAATGATATGATATCTGTCGATAGTGATAAAATATTTATCTCGCCAGTCTGATAGATGCTTGCCACTTGTATTAGCCATGTAAGCAATCAATACTCAATTTTGAGTTACAATAAAATAGTACAAAAAGTACAATAAAATATATTTATAGTACAATAAAATAGTACAGAAACGACACGATACTTGCATATACTTGGTAAAAATAGAAGGAAAAGTATCTAACGGAGCAAAAATCAAGATCGAAGACCAAAAAAACATTGGAAATGATCTTATTCTTCAGTATCTAACCCCTTAGTGAAGTAGTATAATTGGAAAATGATAATCTCAGAATACTGAAACAAGTAGTACTATGATAATTCCAATCCAATGAGCCCATATCAGTCAAATGTAAGTAGCAAAATATATTAAATAAATAATTTATTTTTCAGAATACTGAAACAAATAGTACTATAATAATTCCAATCCAATGAGACCATATCAGTCAAATGTAAATAGCAAAATATATTAAATAATTTTTTTTTCAGAATACTGAAACAAGTAGTACTATAATAATTCCAATCCATTGAGCCCATATCAGTCAAATGCAAGTAGCAAAATATATTAAATAAATTATTTATTTTTCAGACCAGTAAGAAGCAATAAAAAAGAATCAAAATTGTTGTACAAGAATCAGTATTAAGGAAAATAGAAAGCAAAAATTCTTATTGATAATTGATAAAATTGTTTCAAACCAGAAAATTATTATTCTTAATGTTATGAACAGCAGCTGCATGATGCAGAATGACGCATATTTAACTCAAATCGCCAAACGATAATCAAACGAAATTTAACACAAATCGCCAAACGATAATCAAGAGAAAATAAGCTGAACTTATTAATATTTTATTTTATTTTTCAATCAATGATAGTCGATTTTCTCTGAATAAACAGTTGAAATCTTCAAGAGTATTTTTAATTAATCCATTTGCCTTTGACAGCCAATCGATATTGCTCTAACAGTAGTGACGCGATTTAATTAAAGACCTTTCCTATTTTGATATTTTTACGTCATTTGCATATTTCAGAACTACGACTGAATTTGACTTTTCAGATGTACTGCCAGAGAAGCAACGAGAAAAGGATTACATGCCTGAATTCTTGTGGTTTCGTTCATCGTGTCTCTGAAGAGAAAATGTTGTGGTTTTAAAAATGTTCGTCAATTATATTTTGATCATTCTTCACGTTTTAAAACAATCTTGTCTGAAAATATATTTTTGCTCTCTCGTAACTTGATATAGAAAAAGTGTAGTAATCAAAAAAAAAAAAAAAAAAAATTCAAAATTGAGATTTTAATTTATCTTCACTTTTTAAACCCTCTTGAGTTCGAAAAACACATTTTTGGAAAATATTCGCCTATTGTTCGTTTATCCGTCCATGAGAAATATAACTTTAAAAATCTTTGAGCTCGATGGTTGGTATAATGTCTTTACACTAAATTAGTCGATTTCTATGAGATTTTGAACAAAATCCAATCAGAGGAAATCTCTCTGCCCAATTACTTGAATATAAATTAACATGCTAATTACAAAGTGGAAAGAGCTAGATAATTAAAACTCAGTTAAAATGTAACGTTTATAATATAGATAGGTATCGAATTTAGAACTAAATCCAACAAAGTGTTGATCGTACTCAGGGCCTAATTTAGCCTAATTGAAAAGCGGGATAAAAACTTCTTTGCCCCCTCTCCCCACTGCTTCACTACTTTAATAATAAAGAACCGCGCATAAAACTTGTCTTTGTTATTTTTTTGTTTAATTCAAAATGCTATTTGATTTTAAAACTAAAGACACTCTTATTCTTACTCGAAGTACCATTTTTGAGCATTGCATTTAAAATGGAATCTGATAAATTGTTAAGAAAAGATTTATAATAGAATGCTTTCTACAACTATTTTAAGCATCTGCCAATTAGAGAAACTCTTAAATCTCCTAAACTAAATATTGATACACTTTTAAATGTAAAATATGCAAATTTCTCAACAGTTTTCATATGTAAGAGTATTTAATTTTTTTTTTTGCATTTATTGCCTACAAACAAAACAAACTTCATTATTTAAGAAAGGTAATTTTTTTCTCATTTTATTATGATAAACATTGGGACCTTAAAGATCGAATATTTATTCTAACAGAATGAAAAATATCCAAACCAATTCAGTATTCAAATTCTAATAAAAAATAATTTCAATGTGCATGCATTAAAATAAATTTTGCATCCAAGGTGGATATATATTCATATTAAATTAATTATTGCTTGCAAGAAACTTAAAAGGTGAGAAAGGATTGCCCACCTCCGATGTGGGAGCCCAGAGCAATTACCCCTGCCTAATTTGTACTTTCAGAAACATTTAAATGCAGTATCTCAAAATCGTTAAGAAAGCAATATTTCAAATTTGGTATGAGATTTTGCAAACACAAGCATAATTTTTTACCAGTATTTTTTCGGTCAATTGGGTAAAATGCGTATAAATCAAAAATATGATTCTCTATACAGTTAACAGATAGGCAGGAATTAAAAAATTGTCCAAGGGCATGACAGAATCAATAGAAATGCTAAATTCAAGCCAAAAATCAATACTTTGTAACTGTTGTATGTCAATTCTTTCTGAATTCACTCTCTGTCTTCTGGACCAACACACTTTTTTAAAGATTATGCCAGAAACTTTTGGGAACAGACTCGCTTTAGCATTTTTTATCCGAATATTTTCTGATGTAATGTAATTTTTCAGAATCGGAGCAAGTTAAATGGATAGAAGGTGGTATATAAATTTACTGTTAGAATTGAAGATTTATATCTAATTTTAGTCCAAATCTGTCATTGAATTGATGGTTTGTCAATTAGTCAATACGCGGAAGAGACAATTCATAAAAGCAGCAGACTGAATGCATTAAGTTTTGTTTGTGATTTTCTTCACTAAAATTATATATTCCAAGCGAATTTTCTGCTAAATTCATCCAAAGTAAATTGCCTATTCGCACACGATAACTCGGTAGCACTACAGGGTATGTAAATGAAATTCTGTTTATGGTCTAAGTGTCAAATTTGAGGCTCTCTATCATATTTTTGGATCTAATTTATGAAAAAGAATAAATCCAAAATGCATATTAGAGTTTCTTTACTTAACTGCAAAATTGAACAAATATTTTCAACATTTGAAAGACATAAAGTCCTCCCTATACTCTCGTTGTTTTTTTATTTACATTTAAAAACAATGTAAATTGACATAAAAAAATTATATCTCGGGCTTTGATCCTGTGTCGAATCCAAAAAAATGGCGCCGGCTTCTTTCCTCTTCCCACCAAGAAATGCGATGAAGAGGTTACAAGTATGTAAAAGTAACGTTAGTAATGACAAGGAATAAATGGCATAAAATAAGGATAAAGAACCTTTTTATTAAAATCTACAACTTTGTTTCTGAAATTTCATATGAATGAAATTTCATTTCATCTGTTTATCTCATTTTTGTGATAAACATAATATATTTAGGCCTAGTAATTGGTTTCAAGGGGAAAAAACAAACGAATAGATTTAGGCTTAGTAATTGGTTTCAAGAAAAAGAATGATTTGATTTAGGCCTAGTAATTGGTTATCACCAGCTCCACCTATCATCAATCATTTTGCAAGAATATACATTTGTCATCCGAATGTCAGAAAAAGCAATATCTTTATCAAGCTTCATTGTTATTTTTCCCATTTCCGTTTTGTTCTTTTCGCTTAGGATTATTTGGAAGAAAAAAATACCATCGAATTCTTTCACAATTTCCTGTTCGGACGTTCTTATTTAAAAAACCGATAAAAGTTGGGATGAATAATTGAATTTCTAGATGAGTAATTGCCAACTTTTAGTCGCGTGCACCATTATAAAAATGGAGCAAAATGTAAAAAAAAATTCCCACAAATACCGTCAAGATAATGTGAATCGTGTGACTTTTAAGTTAACGAAAGCTTTTAACATTATTAATAGAAGCTTTTTATCTCGGAAGGAGGGTTGTGTGTATGTAAAAGGAAGGGAGTAATATTTATAGGTCCTTAAAAACAACTAGCTAATTTTCCCCAAAACTTCTTCGTAAACTCTTTAATTGATTCATTGTTCATCTTCAGAAAGGTCACGAATGTCGCTCATGGATTGGCGAATGATATTTATGAAATATATTTTTTGGCGTGAATTTAGCACTTTTACATAATCTATCTTAGGCAATTAACAGTCATGTATTTAATACAGAAGATCCGAAAATCAAATATGTATTTTGAACAACTTTTTCCCAACTAATTGAAATTAAAATCTGACGCAGATTGACAGCAAGACAACAAACTAAATTTCATATACTTAAGTCACTGCACATTTGAATTATTGCATTTACGTTAATGAGAAATTATTACATTTACAATTATGAGAAATTTTGAGTTGTATTTATGTGTATGAGAAAGCACAGACAATAAGACGTTCTAATGGTCTGTATCAGAATTTAGCTAAAAAAATTATGATAATCTACAATTCAGATGCTAAACCTGTGTATGAAATCTTATCATTAAATTCTTCATGTTTTGTACAGTCCTGCTCACTTGTACTCACTTATAATCCTGCTCACTTGTACTCACTTGTAATCCTGCTCACTTGTATGTTTGTGACCGGCTTACTTGTACTCAGCCAGGCAGATTTTCTTTGAATGAATTTCGTCAAAAATTAGATCGAAATATTCAAATTCGGTGAAAAACTGACATGCCAAATTTTATCCTTCTAGATCAAAACGTTTCTGAGCTTTCATCTTCACAAACAGATTGAAAGAACAACAGACCTTATTCCAACGATTTGTTTTCCGAACATGGAGATTTGTCAAAAACATGAATTCGAATTTTTTGATCATTGTAATTCTTTCTTTTTGTTCACGAATACTAAAAAAAGACTAATCGATGGCTATGGGTACGAAAATATTATTATTGTCCACAAGCGTTGCCTTTCTGCTGTTGTCCTGGCATTGTCCTCGTGTGAACACTTGAGACAACGCGAACAACGTTTGTCCCGAAGGGACAAGCATTTGCCATTGTCCCGTTGTAGTCACGGGATTTTCCGGAAGTAGGCGTGATCTTCTATTGCAGACAATAATAAGCCTTGTCTGAACCCACCTTTATACTTAAACAACACAGTACCCTCTTTTAGATTGTCTTTGTAAAAGTCTGTATTTTCCGAACATATGGCTGGGAAAAAAGTAGGAAGGCAGGCAGCAAACTTTGCAAAGTTTCAGCAATTCGATAAAAGTGTATCTCTTCCCCTCATAACGAATTTCATTTATTTAATTGAACAGGAACTTGAATTATCGAGTTTATATAGAAACTGATTGAGGAATTTCACAAGAAAGCTGGCAGGAAATTTCGTCACACGACTATGTACCATACATTATTTCTTAGTTCAATACGCTTTGAATTATTGTATTCAATGACAATTATGAAGACGTAATAACAAAATATGTTTCTTGAGCAAGACCTATGAGAAAATAACCAGCGCTATAGTCTCACCAAAACTTTCTCGCATAAAAGTGTTAACCCAGATTATTTCTCGCCAGTGCTATGCAAACGCCTTACATAGAACTGGAGTACAATTCTTACGAAGTATTAATCTTTGTCAGAAATTAGCCCTATTAATTAATCTATCGATCCCTGGCGAGAACTTTGACGATTAATACCTGGCTTGCGGTTAATAAAAACGAGAAATCGAATTTGTTTTTAGCTATGATTTAGATGTAGCCAATTGAAACCAAAATTTGTCATAACACTACATTTGTAGTCACAAAAACCACATATCAAATTTGATGCATTTAAGTAACAGCGTTTTTGAGTTATCAAGTTTACATGCTTTTGAAAATATACACCACAGATGGTCAATTCCTTGTTATAGGTATTTGAGCTATAAATGTTGGTGTTGCGTATCTAATTTCATAAAAAAGTCCAGATGATATTTTAGAATTTAATGGATGACAATAAAAGTAGGTTAATGATGAAGAAATGATGATATTAATTTACAGGATGGGGGTGAAGTGAAGCATAGTGTGCCTCCGAGTTTCTTGCCAATATGGTAACTCAACGGAACTTTCTTCCAGCAACCCTAATTCTGTTTTGTTTACTACTTTTTACAATAGTTGTGTTCTACATGAACAACAACTATTTTATGAAAAATGTTTAATAAAAAATATCGCTTAAGGATTTTAATTTTGTACTATATTATAATGTAATTTTGTTTTTACAATTAATAAGAAATACAATTCAATTTTTTTAATGTAAATGCGAATAGGAAATATTTGTTTTCAATTGTTTGTATGCACTTTAAAAAGTCGTCTGAAATCGTATTTTACGAAATCGTCTGCTTTCTCACATTAAAAGATAGCTGCAATGGAATTCTTCGAAGTTCTCGTAATTCTTTTGCTGCTGTAATGTTCCATTAATGATTTGTGCTGTAGGCAATTGTGCAAGAATGGATGTCGGGTAAATCTGCAGCATGGACGAAGGGTGAGTGGAATATATATATATATATATTAAGAGTTAATGAAGTTAGGAAATGATATTTGTTTATATGTACTGTTCATGTTATCCCACTCAATGTCTTTATGTTCAATGTGCTAGCGAAGCTACCAAATTCCCGTTCCCATCGGTAGCGAAGCCCTAGGAAGTTTTTTTAAGTGAAAAAAATTCTACCTGGTACCTTCTTCAGAGACCGATAGGCATCACGTGCCCAATATTTGCTCTGTACACAACAGACCGGAGCAGCCGGTTTGAAAAACTTCTACGAAATTAAGATAAGAATCGATAGGGACCACAAAGGTTAAAAAATAAAATAAATTAAAAATCTAAGGGGAAGATTGAATAAATCTCAAATTAAAATAAAAATTCTAATGCATGTCTGTTAAGATCATAATTTTAATGCATTAAGTGGTAACCATAACTGATTCATAGAAGTGTTTATTTTGTCCGCCATCTTTATTGGTGACTTGGCATCCTTGGCGCAGCAAGGGGCACAATATTCTACACTTTTACCCAGGATGGAGTAGATAATCAAGTTTGGCTATAACATGCAACTTTGTCTTTTAACAATACGTCGTAGCATTTCGTTTTCTTTATCCTATCGCAATAATTTCGCCTCGTCTAGGCATTGGCTTAACTTCGCTCACGTTTTCTCTACCAGAGGCGCTGCTTAGAAACCGGAAGTGGGGTAGCAGGCATCACTCAATGGAGGGAAATTGGCGCCACAATTATATTCGAACATACAGACAAGCGGTCCTTTTTGCAGAATTAATAAAATTTGATAAAACTCTACAAATTAGTTGTAAAGGCTGTATACCAAATTTCATCTGTCTAGACCAATGCTTTTGAGTTATCTTTTTCACAGACAGATAAGCGGTTATTTTTCAGAATTGTATTTTTCGATCTCAAGGAGGTCTAAAATGTGGAGGTGCCTCAAACATTTGCTATTTGGTAAAAGGACGCCAATGTGCCAGACATGTTAGGTTGATCTAAGTATTAAGCACATTTTAATTGAATGCCCTATGTACCATTTCTATCGTGTCAACATTTTCAAAATCATCCTTAAGTCTAACTAACTTGGTGGGTGAAAAATACCATCCAAATGCTTTTACATTTTTAAAAGCGATTTATCTTTTTACTTGCATCTAGCTGCTTTTCAGCCTTTTAATCTCTTTTAGAGCTTCATTTTGGTAGTGTATCATTAACTCGCAATTTTAATTCTTTCAAAAAAAATTCTGCAATTGAGAAATTTAAAAATTTTATTGACTGATTTTCGCACTTTTTGTATTTCTTGCAATTTCCTCAATTCGTATTAATTTATAATTCATTAGCTGGGTTCATATTAATGTGGTCTTAATTTAAACCATATGACTGGCGCAGTATGGCCACGAACGGCTCTTGTGCCAATAAACCTTACTTACTTACTTACCTCCCTACTTGCCTCAAAATCCCGAATTCCATTTTTTGATCTGGATATATAATAGTTGTTAGACAATGATCCGAACTTTTGAGTCAGTCTTTGGGTTTTTCCACTTCCAATCCATGATCTCATGTAAACAAAACTGAAAGATTCGAATCCGACTTTTCAAAGTTTAGTGATTTATTGTTGGCGGCACTTATTATGCAAATTACGCATACTTAACTAGTATAAATACGTGTGGAATTAAAATCTGTGGGGTTTTGATGTTAGAATGAGGCTCGGATGATATAAGACCATGTGGTTGGCTTGCCTTTTAGGAATTTTTAAGATGAATCGCTGCGTTTTTAGATTGAACGGTCGAATTCGAATCTGTTAAAGTTTATTCACAGTATGTGGTAATATTAATTTATTTTGATCTTTATTTTGAGATTTAACGTATTATTTCTTTTCTTTTTGCTCTAAGAATGAGCCTGTTGACTTTTACTTAAATAAATATGAACTCTTATGAAAACTGCTTTTATCATTCTTCCTCGACAATAAATTCCACTGCACAGCTTTGCTAATTTCGGATTAATTTATCCGGAAATCTAACAATAGTTTCTCAATATTTTGTATCGAGAATGGAAAAAAGGCAGTGGTTGCTCATTATTATTGAAAACTTTACTGATTTCGAAGTAATTTCGTTAAACTGCAACTGTTGGTTTTCGATTTAAATAAAATTTGTTTATGAACTTAAGTGAAAATGTATATTTCACCAGTTAGTTGCATAAGTGGTTTTATTTTGTAGTTTTTCTTACTTGTAGTCAGTTTTAATTTTTCTGAATATTAAATCTTGTTGCATCATGAATATTATTATTCATTTGTACATTTATGAAACATTTAATACAGCGATTCTTAACCCGCGCGAGTACATAATATTCAAGAGAAAATATTATTCAAAAAATTATTACATAACTGAAAATAAGGTACACATAAACATAGAAAACAAAATACTTTTCCACATATTTAATAACTTATTAAAGTAAAACAGCTTATTAAATAGAAATCTAGACCGCGAATACAGAAAGGTTGTGAAACGCCGATTTAATGCATTAAAATGCCGCAAAGTTCTATTTAATTGAAGAAATGACTTTTCAGAAAAAAAATTTGTAGCTGTGTTCGAATGAAAATGATCCAATTTCATTTTTGTTGCCATATAGATAATTGTTTTTAAATAACTTTTTACACAGAAATTTATTTCTACATGTCAATAAATAATTCATTTTCAAAAAATCTTAACAACTTTTGTATAAACTAGTGGTAGTAGTCTCTCCAAAACATTCTCGCATAATCTCTAATATACTTGTCGTACCAAAGAAATCTTGCGTGGCATTACCGTACAATAGTTATGATATATTAACTATTGGTATAAATTTAGTATTTTTACTGAATCTAGCAATCTTCATCAAGTTTTTTGGAGATTTAACTCCGTCAAAGCGTTAATAGGATCCGAATAATTAATTTGGGCTTAAGACATGTTTCCTAAATCTGGTGGTAAGGTCTCGGCTTCGGAACCGGAGGGTTTCGGGTTTGAGACTCGATTCCACCGAAGAACCGTTGTATGAAGGGTCTTTAGCATGTTAAATCTGTCAGGCCAAACGTCCTCCCGCTTGTGTGGTGGTGTGGAGAGGAGGGTGACAGTTCAGGTGTCGTCTTCGTCATCTGACCGTGGTTCAAAATGACGAGGTCCGTCCTAAAATAGCCCTCGTGTTGCTTTATAATGGGACGATAATATAACTAAACTAAAAAAAAACTAAAACTAAACCCTAACCGACAGAAACAAAATTGCACTCGTGACCTAAGTTCCTACACACCTAAACTCCTATACCTAATTGCGTTCATTCGTTTGAGTTTTAGAATCATCACGTTTACCATTTTCTGAAAGTACAGACCGACAGACGGTCAAGTTGTAGGTGTGTCTGGCTCAAAGTTTGACAGGTGTCTGCACTACAGATGTTAAATCTGTGTGCTGAATCTTACATACAGGCTGGCCATAATTAAACCGACAGTGCTCACAGTATTCTGTAGCGCGATCTATTTGCTAGAATGACGCCACATTTTGTAGGAAGATTAAACAAGACGGGGAACAAAGGAATCCGCGAAAAAAAAATTAGTTTCAAAAGTCACCGCTAGGGAAATATGTGGCGTTGTGTAATAGAAAATAGAGTGTTAATAAATGCAAATCAATGCGGAAATAAAATTACGTTTTATTTTGCACATTCAAACTATGTTCAATGTGGCTGCCGTGTTTGTGGACCACATATTGCATTCTGCGCACAGTATTCACAAGAGCAGAAAGTAACATGTCTGCAGGAATCTCCCGTACAGTCCGTGATATGTTATGCTTCAACGTAACTAGGACGTAACGGGAAATTTGAATAAAGAACTTCTGCTCAGCGATCTCTATTACCCAGTAAGTAAACTGCCCATAAAGAGACTTTATCGGTGTTTATGTAAATTTTTCGCTTTTTTTAAAAGTGTTGCCATATTGCACTTGAATTAAATCAGCAAATGTGCGAAATAAAAGGTAATTTTATTTTCGTATTGATTTGCATTTGTTAACATTCTATTTTCTATTACACAGCGCCACATATTCCCTTAGCGGTGACTTTTGGATCTAATTTTTTTTCCGCGGAATCCTTCGTCCCCTGTCTTGTTTAATCGTCCTACAAATCTTTAATCGTCCTGTGGGGCGCCATTCTCACCAACAGATCGCTCTACAGAACACTGTGAGCACTGTCAGTTTAACTATGGCAACCCTGTATATAGTTCTCTTCGTTTTAAAATTATAAGATTAATTTATATTCAAGCAGATAGAAAGACGAACTTAATCTGAACAGATTGTATTCAAAATTTGATAGAAATCTGCAAATTTGGTTTGAAGATTGTATAGCGACTGCCTACCGGGTACTTCAAAACAGTTTTGAATTATTTTTATTACAGACAGACGAACATTTTTCAAAAATTTGCTTATCAAACTCAGAAAGATCTAAAACGTGGAGTTTCATTGAAGTATCGAATTCGAATATTTTGATATTTATTGTACTTTCTCTATACTATGTATACGAAAAAAAAATAAAACCAAGGAACTTAATGAAGTGATTTTCAATTTAAAAATAACTCTCAATATTCTTTCATAAGCAGCATTAACTGTTCCACCAATATCGCAATATCTGTCATGCGTCACACCAAAACCCTTCGAAACACAGTCGTCTATCCATGTACAGGGTGATCAGTGAATAAGCCCTGACTTCAAAATTAAATATCTCTACAAAAAAAGATCAATAGAATTATGCGGTAAACTGTACGTTTATTAGCAAAACTGTGAAAATATTGTACAAAAGTTAGAAAATTGAGTTCGAAAAATCGTTAAAAGATGGCGCTCTGAGCTGAAATCTCTTTCTCTGAAAAGAGTCTTAAAAACAATAAAGTGATGCGGTCTTTGCAATCAAAATACAATTTTTTCAAACTGTTCACCGTTCGAAACAATGAGGTAGCGTAATCGAACAATGAAATTTGACATCACGTCTTGTAATGTCTCAACGGAAACGGAATCATATGCAACACCAATCAACGATTCAAGCTCATCTAGAGTGAAGGGATTGTTTCTATAGACAGTGTCTTTCAATGCTTCCCACAGAAAGAAGTCACAAGGAGTCAGATCGGGAGTCATTTTTCATTTTTGGCGTCACACTGAAAGCGTCTATGGGCCTTGTGATTAGAGCGCCATGTGTTAACGATTTTCGTAACTTAATTTTCTAAACTTTTTTACAGCATTTTTACAGTTTTGCTAATATATGTACAGTTTACCGCATAATTCTATCGATCTTTGTTGTAGAGATATTTAATTTTGAAATCCGGGCTTATTCGCTGATCACACCGTATAATATTCTAGCGTATTTTCAATCTCTAATTTGTCACAAAATTACTTAAATTTAATAGAACATCCTATACATACATCGATCTGAATTTGCAATATGAAGGAACTTTGTATTGATTTAAAAATCAGTGAATCTATTTACTTATAATGGATTTCTCAATGAAACTTTATCTAAAAGCAATCAAATTCTGAAAGCAATAGCAGCTGTTGATACAAAATGTGACTGTTTATATAAAGCAGTACGAAACTGGCGCTTAAGAGCGTCCCATTTCCCCACTGGCCAGGTGTTAAGAAATGAGAAGGAAAGGAAATAAAAATTCTAAGTTTTTCATCGGAGAAATTCCGCAGCTCTTTCTCCTCCTCTTCTCTCTCCCGCATCGCAGCGGTTGCCATGGCAACTCCCGCAGTCGGTCGATACGCAGAATGGCGCCTTCAGCCCTGCTATCAGGTCTTCCATACAACTACTATGGGACGTGAAACAGTGTGGACAAATTCGACTTGCTGGCAACCCAGAAATTGCCCGGTATCTCTTCGCATCTTTTAATGCAAATAAATAAATTGGTCAATGCGACCCCCAAACTTTTCGGATTCTCAATTCTTTAATAAATCAATTGAATTATTTATTGCTTATGTAATTGTAAACGAAGTACACTTATCAAAATATATCATACTTCTTCTATAATTTAGATAAAATTTCAGATAACTAGTAATAAGAGCAATGAATGAAATCGTTGATCGCCACAAATTTCTTCTAGTCCCATATTTAAGCACTAATTCAGTCTTTGTTCTTATTGCTATTACTTATGGAACTTCACAAGCCCGCTGACAGTTATCTGCCGGTGATTTAAGCCGAAAGGAGCGTTTCTTAGGCAGCGGAAAATAGGGCAAGAAGTACTACTAATTCATGCTCCACATTCGCTTGCACAATCCCTTTTCTACAGGCGGGGAGGGGGGCACATTCACACACCTCACTGATAGAACACAAAAAATGAAGTACCATGTCCGAACCGGAACTCGAACCCAGGACCTCAAGATCATGGTGAAGCCAATATATAATATTGGCGCTCACTTAATACAATGATTAATTTTTAAAAATTTTAATTTTTAAGCTTGTTTGAATAGGAAATAATTTTTAATTTCGATTGCAATTTTAGTTTCGTTTCCGTAATTAGTGTCGTTTTTGTTTCGTTTATATAATTTTATTAATTATAATAATTGAAATTTGTTTCATTAATTGGTTCTATTTCATGTACTCTTCATTTTGTGAACTTTTAGCGTTTAATTCAGAATTAAATCTTAATTTCGATTTCGACCTAATTAGTTTCGTTTCAATTTTTGTTGTTTTTTTAATTCCACTTGACTATTTGTTACATAGTGAGAAATAATTTGCAAAAATTTTAGATCTGCATCTTTTGAAAAATTTATTTTATGAAAAAAGGAGAAAAAACATATGTTTCGAAAAATGTCTGTAAATTTAATAAGTCTATGTTCATGGATTAAAAAAAAATCTATTTTAAAAGTACCCCTATCTAGAATTTTATGTGGTATCTCAATTGTAAATTTGTAAAATAAATAAATGAAAAAAAATTTCGTGGTGAGAGATTCTAAAAAAGAAATCTAATTAAATAGTAGTATTTTTAAGTCTAACCGCTATTGGTGGGACTGAATTCGAATTAAAATTTAAAATTAAATATTAATTTTAAATTTAATTTCCTTCTTCTTTTTTCATTTTTGTAAATTAGCCATTAAGACAGCGTTTGAGATCGTCAAGTAAGAGTTTTAGCATAGAATTCTTTTTCGGCCAACGATTTCTGATTAATAGAAAATGCTTACATACATTTTCCGACGATCCTATTTATTTTAAATAGAGCCAAATTTTTCATTCCTATTTTCTAATACTTTTAAACAGAACAAAAATTTTATCCAAATTAAAATGATAGTAGCATTAATTCAGGCGCTTGCATCTCCAGATCCTCCCCTCTCCCCCTCAAAAATCCCATTAGGATTCTTTTGGGATCACAAAGTGATTTTAGCTCTTTTTACTCCAACATTATAAAGTTTCTCATTGAATAATTGTCTGCTAACAATAACAAATCATTTTAAAAAAATCATCACTAAAAGAAAAATTAAATGATTTAAATTGCATGAATGGGAAGCATTAATTCTTTACCAGTTACTAAAAATTAAATCATGAATTTCAAAAATTAATATTTCTTGCAGCAGGGAGAGATATACGTAAATGTTAAAAAACAAAAATTTATAATTCTTATAAGTTTAAAAATCAAAATTAAATTCTCTTCCCTTCTCAGTTTTTATAAAATTTATATCGTAAAAATTGAGCGACATAATGTAAATAACATCGAAATAATTGACTGTGACAGAGAGAAATAAGATTAATTTAGTCATGCTAGTCAATGTTGATCAATCGCATCTCATCATAAAAACACGCCATATTATTATTCGGGTAATTGCCAACTTAAGGTATCCGACAAGGAAATTTTTAACTTAAGGTATCCGACTAGAAAATCGAAGGAAATTTTTTGAAAAACTACGGTTTTAAGATGTATTGTCAGTTGCAATACATAATGCTATAAACAGAATTATGGGAAAATATAACATATTTTGAGAAGTAGAAAATTTTGTAGTGTATTTTAATGAAATTGAAACAAAACGGTTTACACTCTACACAAAATGATAACGCAGAAATCCTATTTTTCTTTGCACACAAGTTATAGGATATCATGCTGAATGAAATGAACCAAAATCTAAGAAAAATTTTGAGATGCAAAGAAGCTATTGGTAGTAATATACATATATATACATTTTTTCCATCAATTCATAACTTAAATTTCCTAAAAACGCCTATAAACGAAAAAGTATTTCACCAACAATAAAACTTTTTGTTCATTTTATTGCCCGTATTATTTAAAACACACGCTGAAATTTTTATGTAAATACCTCTATTAGTTTTTGAGATATTATGTTAACAGGGGAGATTTTTTATGAAAATGAAAGTTTTCAGAAAATTGAAATAAAAGACAAATTTTAGCTGAAAACACATGTGACCCTGGATGATATGTGAGGTTTTTCTTTTCCTAGAAAAGAAAACTGTTTTATAACGAGGAAAGTCTGAACTGCAAGAAATAACAATTTCTTTAAAAATCGTCAATGTGGTCGATAACCAGTGTTTTTAACGTAGTCGGATACCTTAACAATTTAAATCAATAGAAGGATTGTAATTTTTTTCTATGTATTTATATCGTTTTCTATATCGTTTATATTCAACACCTTCTTAGGACATCTACAGCCAAATATAATTACTGGCTTCTCCTAAATAATAAGCAAACAGATTACTAATGCTCTGAACTTTCGGCGGTAAATTTGGATAAGTGTAAACGTTGTGTAGAGCCCAAGACTATTGCTGAACTGAGTTGTGTGCCCTGGTGTTTATTGTGAAATCAACATCGAATCCTGTAAGGACTAATGGTAGAATTGCAGCTCGAAACAGCTAAAGCGAGGAGACAATGGAGAATTTCAGTCGTTTGGAGAGACCTTCGTGAGGGAAGGCTGATTCCCTTTCCTGCTGAATTCTGTCAGGCCGCTTTGTGTGCTATAGCCATTATTAATACCGTTTGCGACTTGTAAGCTACTGTTTACTGTTTTAGTTTTTTAGTTTTAGTTATATATTAACGTCCCGTTTAAAGCAACACGAGGGCTATTTTGGGACGGACCTCGTCATTTTGAACCACGGTCAGATGACGAGGACGACACCTGAGGTGGCACCTCCCTCTCCACACAACACAACACCAGCGGGAGGACGTTTGGCCTGACAGATTTAACGTGCAAGAGACCCCCTCACACTACGGATCTTCGGTGGAATCGAGTCTCGAACCTGAAACCCTCCAGTTCCGAAGCCGAGACCTTACCACCAGGCCATCGTGGCCCTTACTGTTTTCTGTAGTGTGCTGCTGTGTGTTAGTCTCGGCTCTATATATTTGTATTCACCGTCTCTGTGTTCATCTCTTCTTGTATAATAAAAGTCTTCGTTTGTTAGTAAATGATTGTTCATTTCATAGACCAACAAATCAAAAATAATTC
>JAPMOQ010022186.1:1419393-1444042 GCA_026543055.1 Argiope trifasciata
TAAATGGAAATGCCAAACTATATTTTTATAGTTGCTTTATAAAGAACGTTGTTAGAAATATAAAACAGTAATATAATACAATAATTACAATTTTTACAGTCGCTTTATGAAGAATATTGTCGGAAATAAAAAAAACAGTAAAATAATACAATACAATACAATAATTACCATAAACAGAAGTTTCAAAACTCTATTCTTTATGCTTGTTTTATAAAGGGTTTGTCAGAAATAAAAACCCCCCATTATATAATACAATGCAATAATTACCATAAACAGAAATACACAATTCTATTCTTTATAATTGTTTTATGAAGGGAAATATAATAAAATACAAAAACTGCACATACACAACAATATTAGGTGCTACTTAATAGTTGTTTTAAATCCGTCTCAATTCCTCAATTTTATTTTATGATTGAATATATTTTAATGTGGCCAAATGTATCAAATAAAAGGTAATAAAAATTCAATCATGCTATTTAAAATTGATTTTATATAGCCTTCTCAATCATTTCAAGCAATAGATTTTTTTTTGTATAATTTTTTCATAAATAAAATCCTAAATTTAACTGGTGTCAGTAATTGAAGAAATAAAACAATTAACATTTGCAAAAGCGTATATGTGAATATTAAAACACATATTAGCAAACGGTTTGAAAACAGCATAATACTGAACGAAGGAAACTGAAATTGTCGAATTTGCAGCGCTGAAATTCTCTGAGTACATTTGAATACAGATTAAAAAATAAATTCCTCTCTGATTAATTCTGTTTTATTAATTATTTATTTCACTTCTCTTTTCCTTATTAAATTCTGAAATGAAATTTCGAGCCCCCTTCAATTGTTTCATGGCCGTGGTGGCCTGGTGGTAAGGTCTCGGCTTCGGAACCGGAGGTTTTCAGGTTCGAGACTCGATTCCACCGAAGATCCATCGTGTGAGGGGGTCTTTCGCACGTTAAATCTGTCAGGCCAAACGTCCTCCCGCTGGTGTGGTGTGGAGAAGGGGGTGCCACTTCAGGTATCGTCCTCGTCATCTGAAAGTGGTTCAAAATGACGAGATCCGTCCCAAAATAGCCCTCGTGTTGCTTTCAACGGAACGTTAATATAATTAAACTAAACTCAATTGTTTCATTGAGAATTTTAACTCTTCGTAGTGTGACCGAAAGGACACCAAAATTTTAATTGTGTCAGGGTAGACTATTAAAATCAGTAAACTATGCCAATTTATTTAAATATACATTTGATGACATGATTTACACAGGGAGAAAACTTAATGGGACAATAACATTTAATATATATGCATTAAAATAATACTCGTGGGCTACATCATGCTTGACGCTCGCTTCCAAGACATGGGCCGCGGTGGCCCGGTGGTAAAGTCTCGGCTTCGGAACCGGAGGGTTTCAGGTTCGAGACTCGATTCCACCGAAGATCCGTCGTGTGAGGGGGTCTCTTGCACGTTAAATCTGTCAGGCCAAAGTCCTCCCGCTGGTGTGGTGTGGTGTGGAGAGGGGGGTGCCACTTCAGTTGTCGTCCTCGTCATCTGACCGTGGTTCAAAATTACGAGGTCCGTCCCAAAATAGCCCTCGTGTTGCTTTAAACGGGACGTTAATATAACTGAACTGAACCAAGACATGGACTGATTGTTCATGTCAACGGCCGATAGAGGGCCGAAGAAAACAGTTACGGTTACAGTAGTGATTTTAAAAATATTGGAACATTATTAGATTTTTTAGATTAACGTCACACAAACAGATCAAGAAGGGGGGGGGTGAGAAAAGTCCCTGGCCTAAAGGAAAGAGAAATTTGATGTTGTATGTATAAAGGGGCCCAAGTACAAGCACTTTATCCTGGTCTGATCTGCCTGAGACCGTAACATAATGCCTTGAAGTAGCAGGAATGTTAGCCTCTTCTGGTAAGATTTAACCCTCTGACTGCCCAATTTGTGAACCGAAATCACTTCAAAAATTGTGTAATTTTTTTCCAGAATTTTAAGGCTGCATATATTGGATAATAAAAAAATGAATTTTTTCTTTCTCGAAAATATTTTTTACATAGATTTTTATCATGTGGAATTAAGTTGAAAGAAAAACCAATTTCAGATGTTATCACAAAAGAATTTAAAAAAAAATTCAGTTGAATTACAGTTTATTTCTATTTATTGCAAAAAATATAAAAAAAGTAAAATGTATAAAATTTAAGGATGAGGAGGAATATTCTTCATCTTAATTTTGTACCACTACCTAACGCTTTGCAAAGTTTATTGAGTCATGATCAGAGTCATATTTATTTGAGAAGCAGTCCGAAAAATCTATATCACCATCACTATCAAAACCAAAATCGCTTTCAGAGTCTGATTAATCATTAAGAATATACTCTCTATCAATCGCTGAACGTTTTCTAGCAGTCATTTCTGTAAGAAAAAAAACGACAAAAAATGATGTTTGAGAGGTAATACCACGTGCTTTCAATGGCGAAATTTGATGGGCATCTGTTGATCAAAGCTTAAGGTATCCGACTACATTAAAAACACTAGTTATCAACCACGTTGGCGATTTTTTAAAAAATATTATTGTTCCTTGTAGTTCAGAATTTTCTATTCCCAAAACAGTTTATTTTTTCTAGGAATAGGGTCTGGCCTATCATCCAGGTTCACGTATTTTTCTGCTAAAATTTGTCTTTCAATTCAGTTTTCTGAAAACTTTCCTTTTCATAAAAATTCTCCACCGTTAACATGATATCTCAAAAACTAACATAGGTGTTCACATAAAAATATCAGCGTGTGTTTTAATTAATATGGACAATGATATGAACCAAAAGTTTTACTGTGGGTGAAATACTTTTTCATTTACTGGTGATTTTAGAAAAATTAAATCGTGAATTTAGGAAAAAAGAAATGCATCTATACATATTTTTACCCATAACTTCTTTGTAACTCAAAATATTTCTTAGATTTTGGTTCATTTCATTCATCATTATTTTCTATGACTTCTGTACAAAGAAAAATATGATTGCAGCGTCACAATTTTGTGTAGAGTGTTAACCATTTTGGTTAAATTTCCTTGAAATTTACTGTACATTTTCCTATTTCTCAAAACATATTATATTTTAAAATAATTTTGTTGTAATCAACACATCTAAAAACCATAGTTTTAAATACTTTTAAAAAAATCCAATTTTTCAAAATTTTTCCGTTAAATGTAGTCGGATACCTTAAACTAAACTCAAATTCTGTATATAATTTATTTCAATGGTTAAATGGGGGGAAAACGGGATACAGTAAAAGAAGAAAAACACATGTCAGCGGAAATCGCGGGATGAGTAGATTTTATTACAGTTGAGTTGCCTGTGGAAATCGCTTGATGATCAGTCAGAGGGTTAATAATGAAATAATCATTTAATTGATTTTTACTTGCTACCTTTTATAATTATTACATATAAAATTAAAATTATATTATTGATGCTATTATTAATTAAATATAAATTAAAATTATATTATTGATATGTATATATAATAAGTCGTAAGCTCATATTCAACACTTCTTCTATGACTTCGGTTAAGCACCCAGTTTTCTCAAAATCTGAAAGTTTACTCAAAGCAAATTTCTTTGATTCAGACACATTATCTTTTCACTTCCAAATGCGTTCTTCTGATGATGTGAGCATTTACTAGAATACATTTACTGACCAGAGCATTTGCTAGAATCACTTATTAGCCCAAAAGCACGTTTTTGTCTCCTTTGATAATATCTCACTATCAGTAGTTTCATCATCAGTATAAGGTATATCTATTTTTGCTTCTTTTGATTCCTCAGAGTTCTTTCTGTCACCTTGATTTGTGGGCTAACTGCCTGAAAGAAGATGTCAATTGATTGAGTCGGTTGGTGTTATGTGTACAATTTAGGATAAAGACAGCAGTCGACCACAACAAATACTGTCGATACTGCTTCGTTTAGCGGTGGAGGGATGGTCGACTGTACACAAAAAGAAGAATTCCATTGATCTTCATAATCTCCGTTATTCATTATTATTAAGATGTTTATCTCAAATTTGTTTTAACTAAAAGTATAATGAATCTGATCAAAAAATATAATGAATATGAATAAAAACATATAAAGAATCTGATCCAAAAAAATATAATGAATATGAATAAAAACATATAATGAATTTGATCAAAAAATATAATGAATTAAATGTTTATAAGATTACAATTTCACTATCTAACAAATTGGCAGTGACTAGTGCCAAGAAATTCTAATTTTAAATAATATATGATAATGATCTATGTTATCAAAAATAATAAGAGTTATATCGGATTCAATACAGTCGAAATTTTTAACTAAATTTATTATCCCACTGTAACTTTAGTAATATGACGGATTGAAAAACCAATGTTGAGCTATACTCGTCATTTTACCGTGGGGTTCAGTAGAAATAGAAAAGATTCTATCAAGACAGCAACACCTAAACCAGTATCCACTCTAAAGTTTCCATGAATACCAATAGAGATCGTCAGAAACTAATGCGTTTTAACCTGCATCAAGTCACTGCATACAGTGACCTTTTGACCTTGAGATTATCCGTTAATGATGGTCCTAAGAGAATAATGATTATCTCATTAAAGGCAATCCCATTCAGATGATAATGATTATCTCATTAATGACAATCCCATTCAGATAATAATGATTACCTCATTAATGACTATCCCTTTCAGATAATAATGATTATCTCATTAATGACAATCCCATTCAGATAATAATTGTTATCTCATTAACGACAATCCCATTCAGTTAGTTATGATTATCTCATTAATGACAATCCCATTCAGATAATAACGATTATCTCATTAATGACAATCCCTTTCAGATAATAAATTATTATCTCATTAATGACAATCCCATTCAGATAATGATTATCTCATTAATGACAATCCCATTCGGATAACACTGATTATCTCACCAATGACAATCCCATTCAGATAATATCGATTAGGTCCACTTGGACCCAATCATCATTATCTGAATCTCTAAAAATGCCGGAAAAGAGTTAGTGATGATGATGTCGTATCCGCGTTACCAAAGAAAAAAGGGCGTAATGGTAGGAGGTGCAGCAACTTCTAAAAATAAAGATCCCTGAACACCCGAGAGCAGAAGTCTGACTTAGAGCTCATATGAAGATGACACCCGCTTGTACAGCTCCTTTTTACCAGGTGGCTCTTTCACACACCCCACAGATGGAACAGAGGGTAAGGAACAACAGGGCTGAACCAGGACGTATAGATCACAGGGAAGATTCACTACCCCTATTCCAGGATTAAGCACAGAGTTAGTGATAAAACATGTAACAGGTGGTGACAAAAATATTCAAATCACCCGTTAACCAATGAATAGAGCTCTTTTGGTTTTGAAATATGGGGTAAAATGAGAAACATTGGGACATAAATATAGCTTCGATGCTAAAGAAAGAAAAGAAAGAAAAAAAAAGGGATCATTACAGAAATATACTGTATGAGTACAGAAGCTCCAAAGAAGCGATAAGAAAGATCCTCAACCCATTTGCATCATTAGAGTATATATACGCTCAATTTTCCTGGTCACTATCACTGGAGCGTATATATACGCTGCATTATATTATATGCTATGCATACAGTATGATATATTCTATATTCATATTATATACTATATTCCTATATGCATCCCACATTTCAAATATGACCACACTGAATAAAACTACTAATAAATAATGCTCAAAATAATTTTTCTACTTTTATACAATTTTACAGATAAATATGAAATAAAATTGTTTCTGTGATATGGACCTTTTTTCATATTTTCTTAAGATGCAAATGAGTTAAGGGGATCTCAGCCGAGTCTAGTAGACGATGTCATTAAGATATGCTCGCAAAATGTCCTTGACAAGAGACAGATCAGGAGGTTGTGGAGGCCAAGATATTGCTCCCTATGCAGTCACCAGACACTTAGTAATTAGGTAATTCCTCATTTCTGTTCTAAACAAGACTGCCTCTCCCTTCAAGGATAGCACGTAAATCTTTGGATTGTATACACAACATCAGGGCGTCTTCTCTAAGATAACATAGAGACTTATTAATTCAAACTCTTAAGGTACCCGACTACGTTCAAATAAAAAATTTTGTAAAATTAAATTTTTTAAAAATTATGGTTTTTAATTATATTGTCAATTATAATATAAAATACTACAAATATAAAAAAAAATATTTGAAAATATAATAATTTTGAGAAGTAAGAAAATTGGTAGTAAACTTTAATGGAATTTAAACGAAAACGGGGAACATTCTACACAAAATGGTAATGCAGCAATCTTATTTTTCTTTGTACACAAGTTATGGGATATAATGAGGAATGAAATGAACCAAAATCTAAGAAATATTTTGAGATGCAAAGAGATTATAGATAAAAATATGAGTATACAAGTATTTTTTTCCTCAATTTCACAACTTAATTTTTCTAAAAACACTTATAAATGAAGAAATATTTCCCCAACAATCAAACTTTTGGTTCATTTCATTTTCCACATTATTTAAAACACGCCGAAATTTTTATACAAATACCTCTATTAGTTTTTGAGATATCATGCTAACGGTAGAGAATGTTAATGAAAATTAAAGTTTTGAGAAAATTGAAGTGAAATACAAATTTTAGCTCAAAAATATGCAACACTGGATGATAGTTCAGGCCATCCTTTTCCTAGGAAAGATAAACTATTTTGGATTGAGGAAAGTCTGAATTACAAGAAATAACAATAAAAAAAAAACATTGACCAATGTGGTCGATAATCAATGTTTTTAACATAAGCTGATACCTTAATTCCTTTGTTTCATTTATGGATTCTACCCCATCCAACATCCTCTACCTTTCAAAAATTCATAAAATTTTGAGCTATAATAAAAAGTTTGAAAAATATACACCATGATTATGACAATATTTATCATTATTTCAAGTTTTAAAATTAAATTATAGATATATCAAAAAGTGTGATTTCTTTTTTAAAAAGAATAAAATAATTCATTAGACTATGCTCTTGATTTGAGCTCTTCACTATATCGAGTGAAAAAAGTGAATACAGATTACTACAATGTTGAACTTCAGATAAAATTCTTATATATATTTATTTCTATATAAATATATATATATTTATTCTGTACTTTTATATAATACTTTATTTTTTATATAGCTATCTTGAGAGTTCTCAAAATCGCCATTTTTATCTCTTTTTCAAAATCTCCTCTTCCCTAACGGTTTTATTCCGATTTTATTATTTTTTCCGTTCGATTATATTTTATAACCAAAGAATATTTTGAATATCTTAATATAAAATAAATATAGCTTCAAATCTATATGGATCCCATGAAATATTTCATTGTTTATTTACAAATATCCCTGGGTTAGGAAGTTTAGGTGTTAAAGTTATTTAGTGTTTTATTTTCTTGGAATTTTAGTTTAGTTTAGTTATATTAACGTCCCGTTTTAAAGCAACACGAGGTCTATTTTGGGACGGACCTCGTAATTTTATTTTCTTGGAAGCAAGCCAAACTGAATATTTTTCATTCTAGAAGAAAAAATATCGCATGACAAAGGGCGGTTATTGTATTTACTTTAATATATATAGGATTGCCATAACTGTAAAATACTGACAACGGAAATTTTAATATCAAACGTCGTAACCTTTGATAAAGGAGAATCTTGTCTTGAAGGTCACATAGACGTAAATTATATGATAAAGAACAGGACTTATGTTTATTATATATATCTATACTTATAATAAAGCTCAATATGTGCATGTGTTGAGGCTCAACAGGCCAGAATCCCAGCAACGAAATTTGCGTCTATAGCTACGAAACTACAGCTTCTCTTCAATTGCAGCTTCTAAATTTGAAACATACTTAAATTGGGGGTCAAGAATGTGTACCTGGAATCCCTTTTTTGAACTTTAAAATTAAATTTTAGTTATTAATTAAAAACTAACTTTCCCGGCAAAAAAATATTTTCATTTCCCACTTCCCAATGAATAAAGCTTCAGTTTTTACC
This sequence comes from Argiope trifasciata, assembly GCA_026543055.1. NCBI lineage: Eukaryota > Metazoa > Arthropoda > Arachnida > Araneae > Araneidae > Argiope > Argiope trifasciata. Next base: position 1,427,460 of record JAPMOQ010022186.1, read on the forward strand.
CACCCTAACAAGGTTAGGCCTAAAATATTGTTACGATTATTACGAGTCTGTGATGCTGCTTCTCAGCATGGTTCCTTCACTGGAAAGAATCATTTACAGTATTCTGGACTGATTATTAAAAATGATCCTAGATCCTAGTATGATCCTCTTAAAAATGATCGACAAACTGAACAACAACTTGGCGATTTGGCGACTTCGTCGACAACATGGATAATTCTCGAAATTTTGCGAATTTTCTCAATTTGCCCATTAGGAATCGAGATACGTCCAGATACGTCCTGACTGGTCGAGATATTTCTAGCCGCGCCTCCTAGGACTATATAAGGGCGACAGTTTCAAGCTGAGAGCAGAGTAATCGGAACCGACGTTAGATAACGAGTCCTCCAGGAAAGAAGACAAGAAGCGGCGTAGCCAAGCAAGTGCTGAACTGAGCTGTGCGCCTTATAGTCTGTTGAGGAAGCAGCGTCGAGTAATATAGCCAGTGCTGTGGATATTGTTACTACTTGTGAGCTACTGTCGTTATTGTGTGCTGCTGTGTGCTCGTCTCGGCTGTAAATAAACGTCTGTGTTGTGTCTTTCACTAAAGGACTGATCATTGTGTGCTCATATCGTCTCAAACCGTATACACCCACTATACAGGTGAATGACCCCGACGGATTAATATAGGAAATCCGTAATAATATTTTCGGCTGATTATTTCAAACGATTCTGTTTATTTTCTTAGTATTTGATGAATTTAAAACCAAGCATTGTTAATTAATCGATCAGTTCATGATGAATCCAAGAAAATTCTGTTGAAAACTTCTCGAGATATTGCACAAATTAAGAAAGATATTATTTAGTGCCTATAAGATTTAAATACCGAGCCTATTCTCAGTACTCATATTTAAAAAGTTGCATCATTTTCAGAAAAAAGTTTTCTTATATTAACACATTGTGTGCGGGTACATTTCGCAGCGGAATTGTACCGGGAACGGACGTTTTGCACGTAAATTTAATTATTTAGTTCAATCTCAATAGATTGAAAATTATTTAATTTTTTAAACTTTTCGTATTTTATATTGAAATATATAAACAAATATATAACTAACAAACATAAGATTTTTGTAAACAAAAAATATATTTTTAGTGGATAAATTTGTAACAGTATCATAAATATGAAAAATCAAATAGAAATAATGGTACATAGTTTTAATTTTTTAGAATTATGTTATATATAAACATTTTTACATTATGAAAGAAATGAAAAGAGCAATCATAAAACTAATTATGTTTTACAGTGTGGTATAGTTCAAAGCCTTTTCTTCCATGAAGAGGTACACTGCGAAATTCACTCATGTGCGCCAGGATAAATAAGAAGTTAATTTTAAATCTAAATTGATTTTTTAATCAATCTTCCCGTTATATAGTTCCGTATCAACTGATGTAAAAAATAGTTTTTATTTGTCTAAATTTTTCCAGAATCTATATAGTAGGGAAGAAAATTCGACTTCGTTTTTCTGTATATACCGTTATTTTTGTACCCACGAACAAACCATGTTTTTACACTAACCCGTACTAATACGTGAGCATTAGTACGGGCTCAAGTATCAATCGTCAGGAAACATACTACTACGTGACCCGCGTTCAAATATCAATCGTCAGGAAAGGTACTAGTACGTGACCCACGCTCAAGTATCAATCGTCAGGAAACACACTAGTACGTGACCACCGCTCAAGTATCAATCGTCAGGAAACACACTAGTACGTGACCACCGCTCAAGTATCAATCGTCAGGAAACGTACTAGTACGTGACCTACGCTCAAGTATCAATCGTCAAGAAACGTACTAGTACGTGACCCACGTTGAAGTATCAATCGTCAGGAAACGTACTAGCACGTGACCCACGCTCAAGTATCAATCGTAAGAAAACGTACTAGCACGTGACCCCCGCTCAAGTATTAATTGTCAGGAAACGTACTAGTACGTGTCCCGTTTACAATGTTTTAATTACTTATTAATCATTTCCACTTTAATTTAAAGCATAAAATCTACGGGGCTAACAGAAAATTGGACTGGTACATATTACGCTATGCCTGAAGCCTTTACAATATTATGATTGAATTATATGACTATCAAAATTTGAACTTTTAAATTAGTTTAATGAAGAAGCTGTTAAAATAGGAGTTACATAAAATATTTAATTATAAAAATTTTAATGAGTTTTGCGATTGGCGAATCGGCAAGTCGCCAGTTTAGTTTAGTTTTATTAACATCCCGATTTGAAACAACACGAGGACTTTTTTGGGACGGACCTCGTAATTTTGAACCAAGATCAGATGAGGAGGACGACACCTGAACTGGCATCCCTCTCTCCACACCACACCACACCAGCGGGAGGACCCGGCAAGTCGCCAAAAACAGCCATTAGAAAATTAAAAAAAAAATCTGAAAAAATTATTGATCAAAGTTTCACAAGTGATTTTTAATTTTTCGTTTTGCCTTAATCTATGATAAAAAATATAAGGGAAAAAACATTCAATTTTTGCCGTATATCCTTCAATGACAGGAAAGATTAAAACAAGGTTGTCAAAAAAATTGATTGAAACAAAACAAAAATCAATAAAAGGGTGTAAATACGATTTTTTTTTCGAGAGAGATGCATTCAGATTTTTAATTTATATTTTAAATAATTATCTCCAAAAATTAATGTTTTGTATTATTCGTTTTTACTAGTTGTGAAATTCTTAGAGAAAATTAACTTTTTCAATACTTTTCAGGAAGTACTTTTACTTATCATAAAATTAAATAAAGAACGAGTCTATTGGCGAATCTCAGATTTTTAAGTATAAAAAAAACCTTTTTTTTTAATTTTCACTAAGCTCTTTTGACTAAAATTTTTCCCACCGAGAGTATTTCTTGTGTCTAATTAAGGTATCCGACTACGTTCAAATTAAATTTTTTTTGGAAAATTGGATTTTTAAAAAACTATTTATTGTTTTTAGATGTATTGTTAATTATAAACACTATGAATACAAAAAATTAATTGAAGATATAATACATTTTGAGAAAGAGGAAAATTTGTAGTAAATTTTAATGAAATTGAACCAAAACGATTAACACTGTGCACAAAATGGTAAGGCAGCAATCCTAATTTTCTTTGTACACAAACTTTAGAGTATACTGATGAATGAAATGAACCAAAATCTAAGAAAAAGTTAGAAACGCAAAGAAGTTAAGGGTACAAATATACGTATATATGCATTTTTTCCCATAAATTCACAAGTCAATTTTTCTAAAAACACCTATAAATGAAAAAGTATTTCGCCAACAATAAAACTTTCGGTTCATTTTATTGCCCGTTACTTAAAACGCACGCTGAAATTTTTATGTAAATACCTCTATTAGTTTTTGAGATATCATGTTAACGGTGGAAAGTTTTTAAGAAATTTAACATTTGGAAAAAATGGAAGTTATAGACAAATTTTATCTAAAAAAAGTAAGATTTATTTAAAATTCTCCTGGTTGTCAGGTCACTACTTTTCTTTTCTTAGAAAAGATTATCTGTTTCGGAAAGAGCAAAATTTGAGCCACATGAAATAAGAATTAAAAAAATTCGTCAATGTGGTCGATAGCCAGTGTTTTTAAAAGTAGTCGGATACCTTAATTGTTCATAATGAGTTTTAAATGGTTATTTGAAATCAGACATAAAGAAAGAAATGTATCGCATGTGCATACATTAGTTCTTACTATTTGCACATGCACAGTGTGAGGTTATCGCATGTGCGCGGATAAGTAAAAACTCAGATACTGCTGCTTTACGCATGCGTGAATCTTAGAGGGAAAATAATTAAACTCGCAATTAAAAAAGGCCTTTTTTATATTTTAATATGCCATTTTAATATACTGAAATTCTGCCGAATAATTAATGGTTCAAATATTTTCAATATCAGTAAAGTTTTTCGCTTTTAAACATATAGACGCGATTAGAAGAGCTCATTTTAAAGTATTATATATCTGAAAATATAAGCTGTTTACTTTATTTGCTGCTTTAATATATACATTACAAAAAAATAATAAATTATTTAAAAATTAATGTAATTTTTGATTACAATTTTACTCTTTTATAAACTGAAGCATATAATTTTTACAGTTTATTACAAGGAAGTAATAAACTTCAAATCAGTAAAATATTAAAATTAGTATTTAATTGAACTTGTCAAGTGGAATATAATACAATCATTTCAATGAATATTAATGAATTAAATAATAATCCCTTATGTATTAAGCATAAATGATTAATTATACGTTAATTAGTTTCATTATGATTTTAATAATATAAAGTAAACACAGATGTTAGTCTTAATAAAAGTTTTTTGCTAACAAATCATCAATTCCCCTTCTAGTCTAGTACCTCCAGGCAGCTGTCTAGTCTGTCTAGTAATAAATCCTCTATTGAAACCCATATTTATTAATTTAATTTAATCATGTCTCGACGAATTGTGAAATTGTTGTTGAATTTCATCAAAATATATTCTTCTTATTCTATAATACAATTTATTAATACTTATGTGTAACAAGTTGTTTTTCAGCCAACATATATTCATTATCTATTCATGAATTGGCTGAAGATAATATCATTCGATTTCTGGAATAGAAATATGAAAGATATTTTTCAAAAATCTAATACACGAGTTTTAAGGTATCCGACTAGTATTTTAAACACTAGTTATCGACCACAATGACGAATTTTTAAAAATTCCTATTATTTCTTGTAGTTCAGACTTTTCTCTTCCCAAAACAGTTTATCTCTTCTAAGAAAAGCAAGGCATGACGTATCATCAAAGGTCACATATTTTTCCAACTTAAATTTGTCTTTAACTTCAATTTTCATAAAAATTCCCCACCTTTAACATGATATTCCCAAAACTAATAGAGGTATTTATATAAACATTTCAGCGTGTGTTTTAAATAATATGGGCAATGAAATGAACCAAAAGTTTTATTGTTGGGGAAATGCTTTTTCATTTATAGGTGATTTTATAAAAATTGACTTGTGAATTTATGGGGAAAAATGCATGTATACGTATATTTGTACCCGTAACTTCTTTGAGTCTCCAACTTTTTCTTAGATTTTGGTTCATTTCATTCACCATTATATTCTAAAGTTTGTGTGCAAAGAAAATTAGGATTTCTGCCTTACCATTTTGTGTACAGTGTGAAATACTTTTTCATTTATAGGTGCTTTTAGAAAAATTAAGTAGTGCATTTATGGAAGAAATGCAAATATGCGCATATTTTTACCCATAATTTCATTGCATCTCAAAATTTTTCTTAGCTTTTGGTTCATTTTATTCATCATTACATTCTATAACTTGTGTACAAAGAAAAATAGGATTGATGCATTACAATTTTGTGTAGTGTGTAAACCGTTTTTGTTAAATTTCATTAAAATTTACTACACATTTTCCTATTTCTTGAAAAATATTACGTTTTCATATAATTTTGTTGTATTTATAATATTTTGTGAGTATAAATGAGTATTATGAATATTATTTTGTGAGTATAAAGGAGTCTAAGTCCGATTTTCCGATTTTCGGATATTATGAAGGTCTCCGACTACGTTAAAAACGCTGGTTATTGACCACTATGGAGATAAAAAAAAATTCTTATCATTTCTTGTAGTTCAGACTTTCCTCTTTTCGAAACAGTTCATCTTTTCTAGGAAATGAGAGGCCTGACTTATCAACCAGGGTCATTTATTTTTAAGCTAAAATTTATCTTTTTCTTCAATTTTCTCAAAACTTTATTTTTTCACAAACATTCTCCACCGCTAACATGATATATCAAAAACTAATTGAGGTATGTACATAAATATTTTAGAGTATGATTTAAATAATATGACCAATGAAATGAACCAAAGGTTTTATTGTTGGTCAAATACTTTTTCTTATATAGGTGTTTTTAGAAACATTAAGTGGCAAATTTATGGGAAAAAATGCATGTATACGTATATTTTTACCCATCAATTTTTTGCATCTCAAGATTTTTCTTAGATTTTGGTTCATTTTATTCATCATTATATTCTATAACTTGTGTGCAAAGAAAAATAGGATTAATGCATTACAATTTTATGTAGAGTTTCAACCGTTTTGGTTCAATTTCATTGAAATTTACTACACATTTTCCCATTTCTCAAAATATATTATATTTTCTAATAATTTTTTTCTTGTAGTTATAGTGTTTATTATTGACAATACATCTAAAAAACATAAATAGTGTCTAAAAAAATCCAATTTTTCAAATTTTTTTCTTCGAACGTAGTCAGATTCCTTAAGGAAATTCTATTGAAATCCATTATGCAATATCTTAAATTGTTTTTTTCCAATTTGTTTCAAGCTTTCATCATATGATTTTCTTGATTCGTGCAATATTGGCTAAAACTGTCTTTTGCCGCAAAGAAGGATTTCCATTGATTTCAGATTAAGGTATCCGACTACGTGCGAAGGAAGTTTTTTGAAAAATTAGATCAATTAAAAACTATTTTAGGTGTATCGTCAATTATAAACACTATAAATAGAAAAAAATATTTGAAAATATTATATATTTTGAGAAATAGGAAAATTGGTAGTAAATATTAGTGAAATTTAACTAAAACAGTTAACACCCTACACAAAATGGTAACGCAGCAATACAATTTTTCTTTGCACACAAGTTATGGAATATAAAGAAAAATAAAATGAGCCAAAATCTAAGAAAAATCTTTAGATTCAAAGAAGTTATGAATAAAAGTTTACGTATACATGCATTTTTTCCATAAATTCACAACTTAATTTTTCTGAAAACATCTATAAATGAAAAAAATATATATATTTGACCAAAAATAAGAATTTTCGTTCATTTCATTGCCCATATTATTTAAAACACATCCTGAAGTTTTTATGTAAGTACCTGCATTAATTTTTGAAATATCTTGTTAACGGTGGAGAATTTTCATGAAAATTAAAAGTGAAAACCAAATTTTAGCTGAAAAATATGTTTTTCTTAAAATTCCCCTGGATGATAGGTTAGACCAGGGATGGGGAAACGTTTTCGATCGCGGGCCAAAAATTGAAAAAATAAAGTTTGGCGGGCCAAGATGAATTTTTCTAAAATTTTAAAAACAATATACAAGTATTACAATTTAATATATTAATGAGATGAATGAAATTGCGATTTCATTTTTAAAAGTTCCTTATATTGAGGTTCGAAGTGAGATGTACTGATTCTAAGGAACGAGGCTAAATGCTCATCTGTCAGTCTACTTCTGAAATAATTCTTTCTAAGGTTCATAGTTGAAAACACTTGTTCACATATATAAGATGAAGCAAACATAGCACTGATTTTCAGGGCATGAGATATTAAATTTGGGAAACTTACTTTCGATAATGATTTGTAAAATTCTAACTTTGGCATATTTAGAAACAATTGCTTGAGATGATTGTTAGATTGCAACTCAATTAATTCAAGCTGCAAATCTAACCTCACTGCTTCACAATTTACGTTGAATGGCATGGTAAAATTATCCAATTCTGCTTGAATATATTGAATTTCCATATGTCTGCTCCACAAGAAAAAGATAACGCTTGTTGGCGCCAATCTACAGCTATAACTAACAAATAACTTCCGCTTTTAACACTTTACCGATTGAAAACTGCCTGCGTTTGCTATTTCCGTCAATTTATGTTTTGCAGAACAAAAATAGAGAATGTAAACAGATTACCAGCTCTTTGAAAAAAAGGAAGAAAAAATATAATATTCAAACAAACTAGAAAAGAAGATGGATATATAATATATGAATATTTCTTTTAATTTGTCTCTGACCGGCAAATTAAAAGTCTATCCGCGGGCCGGATAGAACCTTCCGGCGGGCCGGAGTTGGCCCGCGGGCCGTAGTTTCCCCATCCCTGGGTTAGACCTTCTTTTTCTTAGAAAAAATAAACTTTTTTGGAAAGAGGAAAGTTTGAACTGAAAGAAATAATAATAATTTGCCAATGTGGTCTGTAAACATTGTTTTTAACGTAGTCGGATATCTTAATCTCTCATGCAAAACTTGATGCTCCTTATTTCTCCATTCAGACGTTTTTAAATATTAAATTTTATCAGACATTGAAACGGCCTTATTTCGATAACCTTACACTTGTTCTGTTTATTGTATACATGAACCTTCCTAATGGTGTCTGGGCCGTGGTGGCTGGGTTGTAAGGTCTCGATTCATGAGCCGTAGTGTTTCAAGTTCGAGACCTGATTACACCGAAGAACCGCCGTATAAGTGGTTTTGCTGTACGTTAAATGCGCCACGACCAAACGTTCTCCTGCTGGTGTGGTGTGGAGATGGGGTGCCAGCTCAGGTATCTTCTTCGTCATCGGACCGCAGTTCAAAATTTAAACATCCTAGTGTTTCTGTACGATAGCACATTAATATAACTAATCAAAATCCTTATGGTGTCGAGAGGCGTAACATTATTAAATCATAAAAACTTAAACGGCTGTGAACCATCTATTTCTCGCTATATGTTATTTGTAGTAATGAAGTTTAACATTCAGTTTTTTCATATAAATTGTTTAGACAACAGCAATATAAGCTTTCTACTATAGCTTTCAACAATGATTTTAAAGTTTGTTACAGTTTAGTTTAGTTAGATTAACGTCCCGTTTGAAAGCAACACTAGGGCTATTTGGGACGGACCTCGTAATTTTGAACCATGGTCAGATGACGAGGACAAGACCTGAACAAGCACCTTCCCCCTCTCCACACCACGCCACACCAGCGGGCAATGATTTTAAAAGTGCTCTTTTGAATATTTAATGAAAGTAGGAAAACGCTTTAAATTTCATTTCAACAATGAAATACATATTTTAGTTGAAAATTATTAAAAAAAACAATGCTGAAATTCAAGAGAAAATTACACTGAAACTAATAAATAAAAAAGAATTTTTTCAAAAATTTTAAAATGAAATTTTTTTATAAGTTACTGCGGCAGTAACTCTAAGGCTCAAATATTTTTTGATTAAATAAAGCTTTTTTTTAAAATCACACTAAAGTACCCATTCCCAACCTCCAAAGTGCATTTGTCGGGAAATTCATAGTTCCGAAGTGAATGGCCTATAAAGCAGCAGTAACCACTTCCACGCACATACTCCGATTGCATACAATTGGAGGTAATTACTACTGAATTGTAACAACTCAGTTTTTTTCCTTTTTTAGTGTATGCAAATATAGTCACTAAATTATTTTATTTTAAAAGTGACATTTAAATCCATCAAAATTTTGATAGCATTTTTTGATTTTGTTTTAAATATTACGTATATACTCGACGTAAAACGATACGCCTGTCTTCATTGGAGCTTTTAAAAACAACTAACGACTGGCGCTTATACTTAATAATAATAATAAAGAAGGAGAAAAAATATATTTCTATATAAGATTTAAATATGTTTAAGGAAATACATTATATTACAATGTATTGTAATATTATGTATCAATATCTATGCATATTACCATGCAATAATATTATTGTAATATATACAATTATTACAAAATTTTCAAAATTGTAGAATATTTATATTCTTGATATAAAATAATTCTCTGTGGTCTGTTGGTAAGGTCTCCGCTTCTGAACCGGGGGGTTTCAGGCTGGAGACTTGATTCCACCTAAAAACCACCGTGGAAACGGGTCTGGCGCAAGTTAAATTCGTCGGGATGAAACCTTCTTCTGCTGGTATGGTGTGCTTAGTTGTCATCCTCGTTATCTGACTACGGTTCTAAGTTACGAGGCCCATTCTACAATAGCCCTAGTTTGCTTTAAAACGGGCCCTTAATATAACTATATTTTTATATAAAATCGGCATCATTCTGTTCATAAAAATTTATCTTTCTGAAATTGTCTCTCAAAAAGAAATTGCTTAAGCACCTGTTCATTTCCTTAATACCAGCCACCTTTGGTGACCAGCTTGTTCTCTGAGAATAATGTCCTTTTAGGCTGTTAAATTATTAACATGAAATGCCTTTTTGTTTCAAATTTCTTCTTGTTATTTGATAAGACTGAAAAACATGATACTAATTGATTCAAATTTTTACGAACTACATCTGGATTGGATTCGTAATCCAGTTCGTGCGATTAAAAATTATACATGCTGCGAAATAAAAGAGTAAATGAAAATTCAACTTCCGAGTTACTGTCCGAAAGAGGTCATTTTCTCTCATCTTTACATTAACACAGGCAAAAGCATGCAATTAATAAATGTTGCATGGCAGTATGTTTATATTTGACTATCGCCGTTCCAAGTAACATAATTAGAACGAATTCTTAACCTCTTATTTTAGCGTTAAATATACAATATGAAGATCTTCCCCTATTAGAAATCATATTGACCAAACTCTTGCAACTCCAGCAGCAGCAGATGGTGTTAAAGCCTGGTTTACATACGAGCAATTATAAGACGGCCAATAGCTTAAGCATGCGTAGAAAAGCTGAAAGACGCTGTTCGGGTGATGGCTAGTAATTGTTCCGATGGGACAACTATATGCCGCTATATTGTATTTTTTTAGAAGTAGAATTGGCGAACATTGTAGAATTGGCGTTTGTTTGGCGTGAAAAAATTGTTTCCCCGCCAATTTTTGCTGTTTACTCATTCTGAGCGAGATTATGTGTGTGTTTCATACTATTCACCATTTCTTTTCTCTAGTTTTCCAAATTTAGGTATGTTGACTTTTTTAAATTTTATCATAATTTTTTTTGTGTAAATACCCTTAATTTAATACAATAAAAAGTGAAAAAGAAAAATTCAAGGCCACCAAAACGGTAATTTATATCCAAGCTTGAAAGGCCAGAATCTATCTTGTGGACAAACTAAATCATTCCCTTTCGACGCATGCGCTGCCTACTGGCAGTCTTATAAATGGTCAAATGTAAACACGACATAGCATTAAGCCTATCCTAATGTCCTGCCGTTCTGAAATGTGAAATCTATCATGTCTTTGCGTCCGTAGTTCTTTTTTATTTAACTTCGAATTCTTGCAAAAACTTCCGTACGTGAATTTTCAGAGATGGTTCATTAACACTATACTCATCAAAATTTTCGCCATTACTAGAATTCTTGCGTGATAATACTTTCTTCGGATTGATAAGAACTGTAATGTACTACAGACATGCGCTGTAATACATTTTCAGGTTAAATCAAGCGCGTCAAGTTCTATTCATATTTAAGATGCCGAAATGGCAGCATTCCCTGGTTCACTTGACGAATTTCAGATTATGCCAAAATTATGGGTTTATTTGAGGATTTTAGGTTATTTCAAGACTGCCATGCAACATTGGCACCTAATTTGAAATATTTAAATTATGCATGATCGTAAAAATTAATGAGTATCTTTATTAGGTAATCTGGCTACAGCTTCAATTTTTTTCTTGCACCTAATATTGGATTACTTATAATTTTTTTTGAATACCGTGATACCAGTCCTGTTGTTTTAGTCCGAGGCAATAATTGTAATTATTTTGAAGATGCCTTTTCCATTGATTATATATCCTATTTATTTTGTCATATTATAGGTAATTCTTTCAGTATCATCTCATCTTTCTCATTCATATGGATCACATCTATAGTATAAATTCATTGATTTTTACATGGGTACCATTCGGTTAACCAGGTGCAAGAGAAATTAACCAAGTAATTGAAAAAATTCCACCAAGAAAAAAATTGCATCATTAAGTCTCTACGCGAAATGGCGCAAATCCGAATCTTAGATTTTTTTTGGAACAGGTTAAAATTATTTAGCGAACTTCGGCTTGTGCCCAGCTAGCCCCCCCCAAAAGTCCTCCATAAGATGTAAGGTTTTTGATTTGCTATATATCTGACTTAGCAACAAATTGACTTTATTTTAATATCGTAGTTCGATTTTCATCATTAAATAAATGAACTTTTGATTTGACTTCATTGATTCTCATATGGGTACTTTTCGATTAGCCTGGTGCAAGCAAAAGAGTAGCCAAGTAATTCAAAAAATTTCCACCAAGAAAAAAATTGCTGCATTAGGTATACACAAACTAACGCTAGTCCGAATCTTGGCGATTTTTTGGGGGCAGGTTAAAATTATTTAGTGAACTTTCACTTGTGCCCGGCAAGCCAAAAAAGGTTTTTGATTTGCTAAATATTTTCAAGTCTTCTCATTTAGCAACGATAGTAGACTAAGGTTGGAAATCGAATTACGATATTTTAATAAAGTAATTCGATTTCCAACATTATTATTAAATAAATGAATTTTTGATATGACTTCAACAATTTTTTAAATGCCTTTCATACCATACCAATCTTCAAACATTGATATTTCTTTATCTAAATCCCCAGTCTTTAGAATGAACAAGATCGAATGAATTTTTCTCTAGCTCAATTATCATTAATTGCCTTAAGAATAATTCGTGCGTTATACAAATTCAATTTCAGCTTATTAAAGAGTGCTTCTCCAATTTATCTTCCATTTTTGAGCAAACTATATGCAGAAATTCGATCCAAGTTTTCCAAGATAGCAAGTCATTTGGAACAGTTTCGCCATTTACAACTTAAACTATTATCTCTCCTCCCAACGCACCATCAATTCCGAAATGTCTCGTCGAAACTCTTAGCTGCGTATGAATTATGATTTCAGAATCCATAAACATCAAATTTCTCTGGAACAACATTTGCACAATCGCTTCATCAAGCAGCCTGAACTGTCTGTATCAATTAAAGCACTTACCTTAAGACTGCTGTTTATTCTGGATAATATCAAATATTTTATCGAACTCGAGCCGACTTTGGTATCTAATTCAACGCTGCTATTTTCCTTTCGTAAGTGGTTCTGTGAGCATGATAACTCAAATATGCTTTGAGTCAGGCGAATAGAATTTGATATGCAGTCTTTATGTTGAATTTGTCGATTTCGTAGATCAAATTTTGAACGAACACCATTAAGTTTAGTTTACTTACATTAACTTCCAGTTTTAAAACAGCGCTAGGAATATTTGGGGACGGACTTCGTAGTTTTGAACAAGGATCAGATAATGAGGATGACACCTGAGCTGGTATCCCCTTTCCACACCATACCACACCAGTGGGAGGACGTTTGGTCCGGATGGATATAACACGCACAAAACCCGCTTACTCGATGGTTAGGCCTTGGTGGCTTGGTGGTTAAGTCTCGGTGTCGGAACAGGAGGGCTGCAGGTTCGAGGCCCGATTCCGCCGAAGATCCACCGTGTAAGCAGATTTGGCGCTCGTTATATCCATCTGAGCCAAACGTCCTCCCCCTGGTATGGTGTGGAATTTTGGAGAGGAGGTTCCAGTTCAGGTATCATCATAGTCATCTGACCATGGCTCAAAATGACGAGGTCCGTCCCAAAATAACCCTAGTGTTGCTTTAAACGGGACGTTAATATAACTAAACTAAAAACTTAAAAAACTTGAAGGTTCTTTGTTGAAATCGGGCCTCGAACCTGAGATCATCCGGCTCCGAGTTCGAGATCTTACCACCAGGCCACCACGGCTGAAACACCATTAAGAAATCGCCAAAATACTGGAGAGCACAACGACTACAAAATATAAGATCCAGATTACTCAGAATAAATAAGATTTGGTTATCAGATTAAACATTTAAATTATAAAATCAATCCAAATTCGTAAATTTCGACTTATTTGTAGATTTTGCAGAATAAAATTTTGAGCGAATACCACTTAGGGGAAGTTTAATTGTTAAGTTGTTTGAGTACAAGTGAACAAGTCAGCTTCAAAATATAAGAACCAGAATACAAAGAATAAATAAGATTTGATTCCAGATTTAGCAATATAACGCCTAAATCCATTTTAGATTTTAAATCGGATCCAGCAAATTTTCTACTGAACTGTACAAACTTCAGGAGAGCATAATAACTAAAAAATGTTGAAGCTAAGAAAGAAGAGCTTTAGTACATTTAAAGGGCAGGTAATTTCAAAAAAGTACATGTTTGAACGCGGAAAATAAAAGTATGAGATTCGCCATTTCACTTGCTTTAATTCTAAAATACAGAATTTTCATGCAGAGAGGAATAAAGTTGACATCTTGGTTTAAAAGTAAAAGAGGAAATCTTGGAGAAACAGTTATGCGTGCAACAGATTTATTTAACAATAACGCTATGTTTATGAAAGAACGAATTTCGGAAAAAATAAGTAAAAACAAATGTCTTTAGGCGATTAATAAATACGTTATAAATTTCATTATTATAAGTTTGTTAATTTTTTAATTATGTAATGGAATGTACTATCCTATTTTATACTGATCATAAAGAAAGAATTTTTTCAATTAACGAAAATATCTCATTACGAGTTAGATTTGGTAACGAATTATACTCATTAAATGTGCCTCCAATTTTCTTGTATATGGCTTCAAGAAGAATTATGAAGTTTGCTTGTTTAAGATAATATATTTTTGAAAGCTAAAGCACATGAAACTTCTCTTTCTCGCCATTAAAGCAACATAAATTTACATGCACCATTTTCTTAAGTACAATTGACAGGTCAATATTATCGAAGTATAACGCATACAAGCAGAGAAATAAGTACCAATGTATCTACCTGGAAAGAGTACCATTAAATATTTATCTTCTAACGTTAGCAATTTATATTTCCGTTTGTAATTATATTGACAAATATTAAATCCTTAACATAATATTGTCATGCCATTTTTTTCATAAACATTTATCCTTTTTTCTTCAAATTTTTTTATTAAGTTATGAATATTTTACGAAATCATGAATTTTTTTATTGATGTTATTAAACAGGTTTCTTTATGTAATCTTTGGAATTTTGTTTCTAAATTTGTTTTTGTAGAAAATACTCTGATTTGTATATTTGCAATTATATGCGTTTTAAGGCTATTTTGTACCCTCATATGCCAATTCCTCAAATTTCAATCTTTAACAGAATTTTCTTATGGAAAACATCTTAAATCAAAATCTAATGAATATTTTAAAATCAAATTTGGTATAACAATTCTTCATTTTTTTTCTGTAGCTCCTGAACAAGGGATTAAGTAATCTATTTATTTAGAAGTATTTTATAATTTTTCTTGTGCTTCAAAATGTGAAAATTTCATATTATTTATGATTTGAACCCGAATATTTAAAAAAATGATATCAATACAGATTTTTTTAAAATTCGAAAGCTAGATAATATATTTCTTAAGCTATTTGCAAAACTTTAAGCAAAACATTTCATAAATATAAACTTTTATACATTTATACAACTTTTATACAAACTTTTTGCTTTATATCTCTTTTTAGCCAAAAAACATTTTTTTTTCATTTTTTTTAAAAAATGCAATAAAAAAATAAAAAAAAATTATATTTTATTTTCATAGATGTTTTTCAATCATTTTTATGCAAATATTCAAAGATATTACTATATTTGAACTTTTTTTTAAATATAAAAATCAATACAAACCTAGTAGCATGTCTTAAAACTTATCCAAAATTAATAAGGAAAGTCAAACCTTAAATTAACACTCTGCACAACTGCAATACACAAATAAAAAACTGCAATAATTAGTTTTAGAAGACTAATCACAATTTTCTAAATAGTTTTGTGAAAGCAAATCTATTTCAAAATGTAGTTTTAGTGTCAATCCCTCATAGCAAGTCCAACAACACCCATTTTTATGGTTAAAATACAAATAAGCGAATATTTTTAAAAGTTAAAAAGAACTGCCGATTCCCTAAACAAACAAAGGATCGATTGGATCACTGAAAGTAAATAACACGTCAACAGAAATCTTTCGCCTAAGCTGAAATTCGTAACATTTTCAACATTCCCAAACAACGGATTGTTTTCAAAAGAAACGTTAACATATACTGTAGCCTTTCTTTTAAATGTGGCACTGAAATAAATAAAAGTTCCTAAATATAGCCTCGGAACAAATAAAATTCCTTAAATGTGACACTAAATCAAATATTTTGAGACAACTTACTTCAAATATGAAATAACGCGAGCGAAAAGCATGTGGAGACGACATTAGGTTTTTACCCTGGAATTACAGAACATTGTAGCAAAAAGAGATAAACCTATAAAACCGATCTTGGATGAAAACAGAATAAAATAGAAATACAAAAGAATCTTTTGAGCGGTGAATAGATTTGGACATTTGTCCCGCAATAGGGCTGTTACTCTGCGCGTAAAATTTATCTTGATATCGGAAATGCAGTTTAAAAGTTAGGAAATTGCTTACTTTACTGCATTTTTAAACAATATAAAAGGCAGTTTCAAAAATAAAATGTTTTCCGTATACACAGTTTTTTTAAGATACATTTTTTAACGTTGAAATTTAACTATTTTTATTTTTACTCTTTTATATAAGTATAGAGGAAGTATAGTAATTATCAAAAAAATCAAACTCAAGACTTTTACGAACCTTCACAGTTTAGATCACCCTGATAGAGGTAATAAGTGTAGAGGGAATATAGTAATTATCAAAAAATTCGAACTCAAGATTTTTACGAACCTTCACCGTTTAGATCACCCTGATAGAGGTAATAAGTGTAGAGGGAATATAGTA
>JAPMOQ010022186.1:1444052-1464434 GCA_026543055.1 Argiope trifasciata
TAGTAATTATCAAAAAATTCGAACTCAAGATTTTTACGAACCTTCACCGTTTAGATCACCCTGATTTTGAAAAACGTACTTTTGGGAAATGTCCCTCTGTTTATGACAAGGCTAACTCATAATTGCTTTGAGTTAGAGGTATAAAATTTGGTTTACAATAATCAGGACAAGTTTGTAGATTTCTATTAAATTTTGAGACAATTTGTTCAAAGGAAGTCTGTCCAATTTTCCGAATAAAAAGTACAACTGCAAAACAAAGAGAGTTACATTAACAAAATTTGATACATAAATTTAACATGTATAGTGTAGACATTTGTCAAATTCTGTGTTAAACCCAACAAAAAGTTGAACGTCTGTACTTCTAGAAACATATAGAAGTAAGACTTAAATATATTATTATTTTTTCATTTTGTGGTTATAAGGATAGCTTTGATAAAATTTTTATTTCAATCTGTGGGGAAAAGTTTATATAAATACATATCTGATTTTCTGACCCTATTAATTGCATGCTGGGGAATAATCACCAAAAAAAAACCCTTGCCAAGGATCAAGCTATAGATTCAGTCAAAATGCTAAATTCAAGCCAAAAGTTGGTATTTTGTTATTATTGTACGCCAATGCCATGCACTTTTATTAGTGTGTATGTGAGAAAGTTTTGAGGAAACAACTCCCACTGTTTAAAGTTTTATAGTCATATTATAAACACTGAATTTTTATTTTTTAAAATTCTGTATCAAGTGGCACCACTCAAATGGGATCTCTTTCTGTATATAGAGCTATCATGGGTTGCATAGAAATCTTATTATTTATTCTCGAATGGAAATAGTCAGATCTCAGCAGATATAGTTTCATTGAGCGTTTGTATATTTGCACTGAATTCAGGGCTTCACATAACTGCAAAATATTATAAGAAATGCTCTGAAGAGAGATAGTAGAAACTTGCATTTAGCCAGAGCAATAAAAATGCGAAATAAAGATAAAAGAAATAGGCGTTAAACAGAATCGAGATAGAAAATGGGCTTAGCACACAAATTTTTCATTACTCACCTTTTATCATATTTGCTAAGTCATATATATTTTTAGATAAACTTTCTTTATTTTAGTTAAAATACTGGAAAAATTGGTCATCTATTGAGTTGGATTATCTCAATATCGGGCCTGATACGGCGGTCGAGGGCTTGATTGAAAGTAACCTATTCACCCACTCAGATAACTAATCGCAATGATTTGCATATGAAAATTGAAATTCATATACTTTAAAACTATTATCTAAAAAAATGGCGGAACTTTTCCATCATACCGGAGCAGGTGAAAAGTCGCCAATAATGATGCAACCAACACCAAACGGAATATCGCCGCCGGTAACCTTTTATCGCCATATTTTAAAAAAAAGTAGCAGCCATTTTATCGCCTGCGCCAAAATTGCGACCGTGTGCTGTCGCCAAAAAGTCTGCTTGGCGAGATTTGCGTCGGTATAATAAAAGAGTACCAAAATGGAGTTTTCTGTAGGCTTAAAATTGAAAGACTACCTTTGTAATCATATCGATTCCATTTTAAAATTCTTTTTTTTTCTTGTGATAATTTGTTTTTGAAGTTTTATTACACAATCTGTAGCAACGATGTGATGTAATTCCCACTCGTCCATTTGCACTTCAATCATGTTTTTTTATCAGTATTAAAATAAAATAAAAATGAATCACTTTATTTTACTTCAATTAACAAAAGTAAAAAAATATCCCTCTTTTGTTGCTGTTTGTATTATAAATTTTTTTTAATTTGTTCACACAATTATTTGTAGTCGGCCGGGTCAATTTAATTCTACCATCTTAAATAACAAGATCAAAGTTTTACAAAGGCGTTCCACTTTAAAAGTTAAATTGACTAAAAAGTTTATAAACTGGACTAAAACGCTTGGAAATAACTTTTTTACTGTTGAAAGATTCCCAAAATATTCACCCAAATTTGATTTAATCTATTTCATAGCTTTAGTAGTACTTTTTTAAAAACTGAATCAAATGCAATGATCTAAATGTTGCTTATTGATATTCATCTGTTATAACACTGAAAATATAACATGAAATGTTTCTGTTATAACATGAAATGATAGCTTGTAAGTGGCTGAAACTTATGTCAAAAAAGAAGCAATTACAAAGCAATACTATATATTTAAAATGGTGGGATAATTGAATGTATTAAAGTCAATTTTTTTGTACAACAAACTTCAAAACTGAGTTTCTACTTACACGCCTGTTTCAGAATATAGAAATGTGGAAGTATAAAATTCTGTGCACACTTTTAACATCTAAAGAAGTAATTCGCATAAAATTATAAACCAAATCCCTCAAAAAGTTCATCGTTGGTAGGTCTGAATATTCACATGCAAATTAAGGCGATAACTTAAAAACAAAATGACTTAAATGAACTAATCAAATGTGATAACATAAATTGCCATATTTGCCTGCACCACCACTTACTAAGGAATTTATTTGCCACTATATTTCTCTATTCACTTTTTATATCAGGAGGTTAAGTACCCTAAGTTCCGGAACTTCGTGGCACTTTCCTTAAGTTGGTAAATTAAATGAATGAAATTTTGTATGATATTCATTCTACATTTATAATACCGAGTTAAATTTTGTTATCAATAAGTGGACAAAAAGGACCCTTCTAGAAATATTATTTATGCATGACAATAGAAATATTGTTGTGAAGTATTTTTTTAAAATAAAATTAAAAGTAAATTTAGTCTAGATTAAAAGAATTTAATTTTAACTAAATTGGAATAATTACACAGATATATTTTGAACTTTAAAATGGTGTAAAAATCCTATTCGTGCAAGCATATTTTGGGAAATTATCGAGAAAAAAACTTTAGAATCCAGCTTAATTTTTAATTAATTAAAATTCTGAAAAATTGCTCTGAGGCGCATATTTAACCCTTGAAATCCTGAGTTTGAAGGGTTTGGTAACCAAAGAGTAATCAAAATCAAAGAATAACCTTAGAGTAACCAAATTTGGTTACTCTTGAGTCAAAAGTTCAGGCTTGCAGCGTGCCGACACACGCACGTTCAATTTTAATATTACCTAGAGAACGACAAATCATGTGCAAGCAGGTAAGTGTTTAGGTAAAGAATCTTTTTAAGATGTTGAGTATTTTTAAAATTTTGAAGAATTGCTCCGAGGCGCACATTTAATCCTTGAAATCCTGAATTTGAAGGGTTTGGTAACCAAAGAGTAATCAAAATCAAAGAATAACCTGAGAGTAACCAAATTTGGTTGCTCTTGAGTCAAAAGTTCAGGCTATTGTCATGCATATGTATTAAAATGCATACTCGGTTTTCTTTACTATAGTATGAAGCATAAAGCGCTCATGGGCGATATACTGAAAATGAATATATGATTCCTCATGGCATTCACAACCTTACCATATTTTTTATGTGGGAAGAAGGTGAGATGGCGTTTCCATTCGAGAATATGTAAAAACTATTTTAGATGTGGGATCAACCATAGTTGGTTGATGATTTAAAAATATTATCTATTCTTATGGTTTGAAAATATTATCTATTTTTATGGTTTGAAAATATTGCCGCATAAAGAAAGTTTACCACGTGCTCAATGGCTGAATGTTCAACGCATGTGATCCAAACCCAGAATTTGTGGGTTCGATGCTCGCCATGACTGTTATATCCGAAGTATGGGTTTCTAGTTTGTTCCCTTAGTTATAGTTTCTTTATGTTCTTTAACATCATTGGCCTTTCTTTATTATCTCAATTAGATGTTTCTAGAATATTCTTTTCTTGTATTAAAGCTAATACCCACTAGTCGTGGGCAACTTCTCGAACTTGTAAAGTTGTAATTCGCTCCTTGAAATGAAAGTTTTCTGAAAAACAAAGAGGGGTGATTCAGTGTTATATTCGGTTATTATCATATGCTCTAAAAAAATCTAAATCGTAAGCCTAATTATTTGGAATTCTTTTTTAGTAAAATCTTATTCTCTAACAAAATTCTGAAGAAAAAAAAACAGTGATTCAGGACAAAAAAGTTAAAAAATTACAGCTATTTTCATATGCTCTAGCAAAATTCGGTTCTTATTACCTGCTCTTACGAAATTCTGAAAAGAAAAGGACAGCGATTCAGCACTATCTTCGATTGTTATCTTATGCCCTAACAAAATTCTAAAATTATTTATTTGTGAAATTATACAAACTAATAAAGAAAAATACAATATAATATCTGCATTTATACAATATAATATCCACATTTATACAATATAATATTTGCTTTTATACAATATAATATCTGCATTTCTTATTTATGTGTCATGGTTGTCATTCATTCATTCGTAAGCATTCTATGATAAAATATTTATATAATAAAATCGCTTCGTATCTTTCTATAATTCACAAGGAGATTTTCTCTCTTTTTTTGTCATTTTACTGTTCCTATTAAAAGGGAATTTTTTTTTGTGAAACATTGATTATTATTACTTCGAAATTATTTACATTTGATAAATTGCAATGAAAACAAACGATCAATTGCTAATTTAAGGTACGAGGTTCATTTAAAGTTCAATAAGTAATAAGTTCAAGTTCAAGAGTAATTTAAGGTTCATTTAAAGACGACATAAATTCAGTTGGAATTTTTTTGACTTATTTTGTTTATCAAAGCACATGAAAAATGTATTTATTTAATTAAACTCATTTTAGAATGCTTTACTTATAATATCCCAAAAATACTCAACATTGAAAAAGATTCGTTAACTAAACACTTACCTGCTTGCACATGATTTGTCGTTCTCTAGGTAATATTAAAATTGAACGTGCGTGTGTTGGCACGCTGCCAGCCTGAACTTTTGACTCAAGAGTAACCAAATTTGCTTACTCTAAGGTTATTCTTTGATTTTGATTACTCTTTGGTTACCAAATCCTTCAAACTCAGGATTTCAAGGGTTAAATATGCGTCTCAGAGCAATTTTTCAAAATTTTAATTAATTAAAAATTAAGCTGGATTCTAAAGTTTTTTTCTCGATAATTTCCTAAAATATGCTTGCACGAAAAGGATTTTTACACCATTTTAAAGTTTAAAATATATCTGTGTAATTATTCCAATTTAGTTAAAATTAAATTCTTTTAATCTAGGCTAAATTTACTTTTAATTTTATTTTAAAAAAAATACTTCACAACAATATTTCTATTGTTGTGAATGAAAACTGAATCACTTTCCTTGTTTCATTTGTTATTTGAAAGTTTGATTTTCTTCCATTGTTGAAAGTTAAAGAAGAATTCTGTTTAATATGTGTATTGTTTACAAGACGAATAATAAAGAGCATTTACAATAATGAAAAATTTAGACGACTGAGAAATCGCACATTTACGTTCTTTAAAGACTCTGTGATATCAGGTAAATGATCTAAGTTAGAGAAGTCTGGCTATGCTATGCTCAGATACAAGTAAGATACGACTTTAATATCTTACCATTTAACAAAATCGCAAGTATGAAATTATATCCAAGCTACATAACTGAAATTAAGGTATCCGACTACGTTCGAAAGAAAAATTTTGAACTATTGGATTTTTTAAAAACGATTTAAAACTATGGTTTTTAGATGTATTGTCAATTATAACACAGAATACGATAAATACAATAAAACTATTTGTAAATATAATATAACTTGAATTATTCAATAAAATTTGTAGTAAATTTTAATGAAATTTAACCCAAAATGGTTAACACTCTACACAAAATTGTAATAAAACAATATTATTTTTCTTCGCACAAAAGCTATAGAATATAAAAATGAATGAAATGAAGCAAAATCTGAGAAAAAATTTGAGATGTAAAGAAATTATGGGTAAAAATATACGTATATATACATTTTTTCTATGAATTCACAACTAATTTAAAAAAAAACACACCTAAAAATAAAAAAGTATTTCACCAACACTAAACCTTTGATTCATTTCATTGCCCAAATTATTTAAAGCACACGCTTAAATTTCTAGGTAAATATCTCGATTAGTTTTTGAAATATTATGTTAACGATGGAAAAATTTTATGAAAATTTAAATTTTAAGAAAATCGAAGTTCAAGAAAAATTTTAGCCCCAAAATACCCTGGATGAAAAGTAAGATCTTGCTTTTCCTTAAAAAAAGATAAACGGTTTTGAAAAGAGGAAAGTCTGAACTACAAGAAACAACAATTGAAAAAAAATCGCCAACGTGGCCGATGCCCTGTGTTTTTAACGTAGTCTGATACCTTAAATATAAATAATATATCTCGTTATTAGTGTAAAAGAAAGAATACGTAATAAATACACAGTTTATGCAAAACAAGTATGATTTTTCTGGCTTTTATAGTAAATATAAAATTTATTAATTATTTTCAATACTGCGAAGTAATATACTAAAACTATTTTACAAGTAATATTTTTTTTAAATTCAATTCCTACTTAGGTCAAAAATTTTTTTTTATTATTATTTTAGTTACTTTCATTAAATAATTATCAAAAAATTATTAAACATCAAAAAATAATTATTTTAGCCAGAGTTTTTTTTTTATCACATAAAAAATATAAAAATACTTGCATTTTACCGATTGATCTACTGCCTGTTGATTTTAATTTTCTTTACAAACTGTTGAAACTCCCTTTAAAGTGTTAAAAATTCATCAAATCTTATTTATGAATTAATATTTGAAAAAAGTGTATTAACATTAAGTGTCTTCCCTCTACAAGTTTGAAAAAAATGCATTTGAACGTGAGTGGATTAATAAAAAGTTTTTTATTAACGATAGAAAATTTGAACCAGATATATAAATAAATACATATAGGAAGAGTGTGAACTAATAGTAGAAATTGAAAAAATCTTAAATATGATTACTTTTAAGTGAATTCGCATTACAATCATAGAATTTGTAATAACTAGAGTTCATTTTTAGAAAATTGTATACATATTTTCCTTTATGCTTTGTCCCTTGAAACACGTACAAAAGATATTTTACTGTATTTAAATATTCCAGAATAAGAGAAAACATTATTTCATAACCCCGGGCATTTTAAATTCGAACTCCTTTCTTTTTCTACTCTGCTAAAGAGTCGTTTAAACACATGCAACCAAATTGAATTTATAGTTCGAAAATGTGTAGCTCCAGAAACCATTCTTTTTTTCTTCTTTGCATTCTCTTTTAGCTGCACGTCAATCAGAGTTGCGTGAAAAATATCGGTTACTCCAGCATAAAATATTAGATCAGGAAGGAAACATTGCGATGTGCTCGTCTGTTTTTGATAAATGAAAGTTAGCTGAAAAGAAAAGGAGGCTGATTCAGTGTTATATTCGGTGATTATCATATTTCGCTTGGCGGTACGTCCTGAATAGTGTCAATTGATGTGACATGAAAAATGCAGCTACCGTTTCAACAAATCTTTAACTATATTTTGTCTGGTACTGCTGTCACATTCTTTTTCTTTCATGTATTCGTAGAACAAAGAAAGAATGTTGAAAGTGTCAAAGAATTCGTCCACCAGAGTTTGACAAATCTCCTTGTTTCAGATCTCCCTGAATCTGGAAATTGAATCTAGGAAAAGCAATTGGGTTTTACCATCTTATTTAATATTTCCTTTTATTGTCATTTCTTACATCTTGTTTATAATGTTGAGAGACATTGCAATGTAGTTTTATCAAATAGTTTCTACTTTTACATACTTTGATACAAGACGAGTATTTTACACTTTAACCATATGTCTGGCGCAGTATGGCCAGCTATGGCTCTTGCGGCACTAAACCACACAATCCAATCCATCTCTCAATCTGGAAAAACATTTTTGTCCATCTTTGAACATGATAATTCAAAAACAATTAAGAGAAAGCTAATTAATTTGATATGCAACCCTTGCTGTCATCAAATTTGTTAAATTTTTTTGTTATAATTTAATGAAATCCACGAAGAAGATTGGCTTGGCAGTACTTATTAATTAACATTGAAAAACCAGCGATTCGTTGGTGAAAACAAATCTCAAAATGCTCAAGTGCACTCACAGGGTTGCAATAACAGTTTGGTTATTGGTTCAGCATTTGGCGAAATTTAGCTCGTCCACCATTAATTAATAAGTAACCTTTTGAATTAGTTATATTAATATACCTTTTACAAGCAACACGAAGTCTATTTTGGAACATACTTGAAATTATGTGTCAATGCCCAAACTGGCAATTTCTCTCCAAACTTCCTTTTAAACACCATCACAGTGGGATAGCATTTACCCTAAGATTTCATAGTTAGAGTGCACTAGGTCGGTAACCAGATGTATATTTAGAAGAATCGAGTTTTGAATATGGAGCTTTAAGGCCTCGAAACCGACACTTTACCATAAGGCAACCACCAAAAGAAAGTCACGTCCCCACAAAAATCTTTCAAAATTTTTTAAAGCAATTGGCTTTTATTATCTTTTTAATGGTTCATATTGTTACCATACTTTTAAATATCGTTAAATTTTAAGAGACACTGCCTAGGAATTTTTTAATTAACTAATTTTGCAGAGTGTTTCATATAGACAGGGTTTTTCCATTCTAACCGTATGTTTAGCGCAGGATAACCAAATTTGGCTCTTGTGCCAGTAAACTCAACTATCCTATCTTATCCATCCAAAGGAAAGTCTGTCATTGCATCTGCGAATGCAATAAATCAAAAAAGTAAGGAGCTAGGAAAATCAAATTTGATGTGTAGATTTGTTGTCAGAATTGTATGTCTGCTTTAAATTTTGGGTACTTTTCTGTCATCCAGGCACGAATTTCGCCAATGTGTAATGGTTCTAAGAAATTTATCAGAATTTTACATCAATTGGCGATTTCTCCCTGCGCCCGGCTTACGGAAAAGTACCAAATTTTGGAATAAACATATTGAAGGAAGTATAGATTTGTTAGTTTATATACTCACATTTGTGCTAATCTTATAACTAAAAAGCACAACTCATATAAAAAATGCTATTTGCTGTCTCTTGACCAAATTTCTAATTTTGCTTTTAATTATTGGTCCTATAGGTGTAAAATAACTCTTAAGCCTCATCTGAGACAAGCTGTATCGCACTCAAAAGAAAAATATACTACTAGTGAATACATATATAATATTGGTGAAGCCATCAGTTTTCTTAAACAGGAAACTTGAAATCTTGAAGGAAAATCAACGGGCGAGTTCTTTATTCTACTTTTTCACATATTTACCCAATATAAGGAATTTTATACTCAGATTCACTGTATCTGGTATCGCAAAATGTTATATAGAAACTTTAAAGATTTTTCAGGCATATAGAAATAAATCAAATTTACAATAAAACACTGGGGATCAAAGGCATAGGGTGAATTTGATATATTTAAATGCTTATTTTTTTTAATTATCTCATCTACAAGTTTCTGAAGCTGCACACAGACAGACATTTAAGCAGGATTTGGCACATAATTCAATAGATATTTACAGTATAAATGTTAAATCTGTGTACAGAATTTTATCTAACTTGTTCTTTTCATTTTGTATTTATGGTGGTAACTAATATTCGAACAGCTGGATCCTCTGAAAAGAATTTGTTGAAAAATAGACAAAAATATGCAAATTTGATGTAAAAATTGTATACCAAATTTTAGCTCAAACCGCTTTTGAGGTGTCTTTGCCATAAACAGATGGACATTTTCCTAAAATATGTTTTACGAATTCGGAGATATTTAAAAACTGGATATTCGTTAAAATCTCTTTTTCGAATTTTTTTTGACAATTATATACTTTCTCTGCTTTACATACAAAGAAAATGAAAATAGATAGACGAAAAAGTGTTAAAACTTAACCAAGATATGAGGTATTGTTATTCAGTAGAATGAAAAGATTTTCTTTGAATAGTTTCAATGATTGTCTGTGACGATAAATTTAAAGATCAATACTTCAATAATTATCCAGAGGAATTCAAAAATATTAGCATATTATATCAACTCTTGATATAATGCAATCATTATGATAGATTTTACAACTGCGATTGAATTGATTAGATTAGATAAGATTGATTTTTTTTTTGGTGCAAGAGCCAATCTTGGCTAGACTGCGCCATACATAAGGTAAAAAAGTAAAATGAACACAGTAATAAGAGAAATATAACATGAAACTTACAATCACTTGCTCGATCAAAATACTATTGTATAAACATAACATCAAAAACTGGCAAAAAATTACAAATGAAAAACCAAAGGTACGCAAGTAAAATTAAAACATTAGTTTCGTATTTCAGTAAAAATACGAATAGTTTTTAAAAATAATTTAAAATATTTGGATGGTATTTTTCACCCAACAAGTTCTGTAAGGCTATAGGCGATGAACTAAAAAAATTAGTCACGATAGGAATTAAAAACAGAGCATTCTATTAGAATGTGTTTAACTGTAAAATCAGCATGCCATACCATACATTTGGGAGCTCTCTCACCAAAGAAGAGATGCTTATGGGTAAAACGCATGTGCCCTATACGGAGAGGGTTCAGTTTCACATCTAACTCTTGTATAGGAAGGATAG
Organism: Argiope trifasciata; assembly: GCA_026543055.1. Taxonomy (NCBI): domain Eukaryota; kingdom Metazoa; phylum Arthropoda; class Arachnida; order Araneae; family Araneidae; genus Argiope; species Argiope trifasciata. The sequence continues at coordinate 1,454,593 of JAPMOQ010022186.1, forward strand.
GCCTTAATCCAGTATAAGGTTTGATAGTATGCAATGGGTTATTCTATTATATTATTTAATACTTCTTCTTCTTCTTGCATACAGCCGATCACCCTGCTACCACTAAACGTAGCAGTACCGACAGGATTTGTTGTGGTCGACTGCTGAATAAGTATTGTCTAACCTTACATTGATCGAACAGTCAAACTAACATTCCTTTCGGGGTAGTAAATAGCTATCTTTCTCCCCATCTGCATTTTCTCAAACAGTTAGAATGAAATTATCAATCTTTAACATCATATCCTTCAGGGTTTTGAGATTACCTGGTACCATCAGTACTGTACTTAAATCTTTATTAACAATCTTCAGGTACTTCCTTAACTCTGAGATCTCCATGCATTCCATTAAATAGTGGTAAACCGTACCAATTTCTACACAAATGCATTTATTTTCCTGCGTTCTTCCAAATCTTTGGAAATATGCAGAAAATTACCCATGTCCAGATATTATTTGGATTATAAGTGAATGGTATCTTCTTATTTTAATTTCCGGATTAGGAATAAAGTCGAAAGTGACTCTTACTTCTTTGGACATATACCAACTGTCAAACCATTGTACTTTTATTTCTTCTCTCGATTTCCCTTTTAAAACACCACTTGATTTGGGGACAATGATACCAATATTATATTGTTTAATACTATTCTTTTACTTGGAAAGTATAGAAAAATTCATTTATGGACAAAAGAAGCAGGAATTCAAGAGGACACAATGTTATGCACTAATGTTTAAGTTGAAGATTTTTTCGGCATTCTTTCCTAGTGAATTACAAAAAAAAAAAAAAAAAACCTGATAAATTATTTAAGACAAGTTTAATGGTTACAATGGCACAACACCCCTAGATGAATAACAATAGTGTGAACGACACAACACTAGAAGGACGACAAGATTTTTCACCGCTTTATTCAAGCCCTCCGTAGATTTATTGCTTTATTGCGCCCTATTTGCCATTGTATTTTCTTTGCTGCATATGACTTCTGATATTGTTTTTCGTATAATTGTATTGTTTTGCTCCTTTGAAACCGTATGTCATTAATCCTGTTTTTCGCACTGTGAGCCATCTTTTTCTTTTACATAATATATTAATAAAGAGCTCCATATAACAATTGCTTATACATTTGCTCCTCTATTTTATAAAAAAATACCTTCCCAACCTTAAATGGCATAAACAATACTTTGGTATAGTTTATATAATACTAGCAAAAAACTGGCTATATGTTTTCAATCTCTTTTCTTCAACCAAAGGATTCTGAATTTGGTATAATCTGCAATTTTAATGTCAAGGTCACTTACTGAATTTTCTTAGTTACTCTGTTACCTTACAAAATTATCACATTACACTTACGAATTGTCATATTGGTGAACATATTGAATTTCATTAGCATAGGTCGGTGTTCAACTTCTCGTTTTACCTAATCTTGGGCATGAGGTGAGATCGGGCATGTTTTCTTCTGTCGCATTTTGTTCTAAAATTTGAAATTTCATTTAGATTCCCAATTAGTATAGAAAAAATATACACCGTGTTTATATCCCAACAGGAAATATGAATAAAATTTCAAATCTTGGACAAAATACGTTAGAGGATAAACTGTCTTGGGATGTACCCACAATACATACCGTCTCTCCTCAGCAACCTTATATGTCTTACACCCTATAGGGTAGGCCTGTCGTCATAGATTAAAGTCAACACTGCATGTAATTATAAATTTCCCACAATACCTCCTTGCACAGATGAGGTACTTTTCCATAATACTGGCGCAAGATGTTAATAATGTGAGCCAAACGCGAGTCAAGTCGCCAAGCAAAGCGATTGGCAAAACAAATGTCGCCGTTGATTTCATAGAAAAGTTACCGTTAATTACATAGAAAGTACCATTAATTTCATAGAAAAGAATAGATCTTTACAGATAATCTGCATGAAAATAAATGATTCCAAATTAATAACCACCATAGCCTTAGCAAAAAAAAACAAAAACAAACTTGGTAATTAAATCATTTGGCGAGAAAATTGAAAGATTGCGAATATTCGAAAATCTTGCTTCATAAGGATTCTCAACGTTTGTTTTAAAACATTCAATACCCTGTTACGGAGGTTGTAAAAACCCAAAATATGAAATCCTTAGCGAATTAGGGATTAAGCTGAAAGTTATGAGTAGGCGAATGAAATCCCCCAAGGGAATATTGACATTCTGTTAATTATCTCTGAGTGCTTTCTGTTGTTGCGGTTCTTCATAACAATCTACTGCTTCTATTCAGCTGTTTACTTTAAGTAACGTGAGTATATTTCGAGTGTGCTCAGCTGTTTACTGGAAGTATAGTGTGCTCATTGCGAGTAAGTTCTCCTGTTGTTTATTCATGTTTTCGTGTAAAATAAAATGACGATACCCCTTACCGAGCCTGTTAAACTTTTACACGCACAAATCACGAACAAACATTTTTTAGGGGAATTTTTCGGTAACAATATTCAATCTCTCTTAAGTACCTTATCCTGTTTTTGAATTGTTTCATTCGCAGATAAACAAACATGATTGCAAAACCTGTTTATTTTTACGCATCTAAAGGTGCAATGAAAATGAAAGTATAATAAATATCAAGTTATATATTATGGGCCATTATGGTACTCTTTCGTTACATTTTTTTTTTATTCATGAGATCGTGACAAGAAGATGACACAGTGGATAATCTGAAAATGTTTAATGATGTATGAAGCCAACTGAAATTATCTTTCAATGTTTTTAATTAACATTAAATTTGGAACTGAGCATTTTGAGGTGATTTGGATGCCTTTACTAGCGCATGTACAAAAACTTCAAGAACTTGACAAAAACGTTCATGATTTTAGAGCATAGGTTCCCAACTTTTTTTGAACTGGTGCCCCTTTTCTAGTGAATATTTCAATACCTCCCCCCTCCCACTCCAGAAAAATAACAGCGTACATAATGCATGGTGAAAACAAGAATTAAATTTTTTAAAAATTACTAATAGATAGAATATTGTTGGAACTGAAACGCTATTGAATTGCTTCTTTATTTAAAAAGTTTTATTTTCCTATTGTAAGGACAGGCAGGGGTTTTGATGATACGAAGTAAGCCATAATAAACTATTGATTTTTAAATAAATAAACTGATAGTTTCAAAGAACAATCAAAACGCTTACTATTTGGATAAAAGTTTAAAGACATCGAATTTCGAAATCGTTTTTAGACTGTATTTGGTTCATCTTTCCATGCTCCTCCGGGTCATATCAACATCCCCTAATTTTCTCTTGGACTTTTACCGCCCCCCTGAAAACCGCAAACTCCCACATGGAGGCGTTATCGCCCACGTTGGGAACCTATGATTTAAAGACTATGGTGCCAAAGTAGTAGATCAAATTGGACATAGATGCTCCATTAATAAACTTATTGAACGATCGAGAAACAGAACATGTAAAACAAAATATTTCTACGAAAAATATGCCATTTACCTGATTTAGATTGACAGTGAGAAGGCATGTCACTGATTCTCCAATCCGCCCGAAGGTAAGTGGATAAAGAAAACTGAATGACAGGAACTGAGGATCAGTTCTAAAGGCCTTATCCCATGGCAAAATATCTTTGGCACTTTCCGTTAGCAAATGACAGAAAAAATGACGTTACGTGTGACGTCATTTCAGAGTTTCACATAATTGGTTGAATTTCGTTTGCGGACTATTTTCCGACGGCAGTTTCGAGCTTGTTCGAAAAAGTTGTCGATTATGAAACTTGCTTGACCGGTTTTTGAGGGTAGAAACGGAAAAGTGCTGATGAAATTTCAACTTGTGATAAAGCCTTAAGGGCCATAATCGGCCACGATATAACCCTTCCCGTAGGAAGTGCCTTTCTTCATCGATGGGAGGAGTTATATTTCTCACCTATTTGGGTACCTACCAGGATGGCGAGATCCAACCACCATGCCGAAAGCATCTCATCGTCTTTTCGAGGTGCCGATCCCCAAGGGGATGGATTGACAGTGGGAAAGCATTTGTTGGACAACTGAATCGGCATAAGATTTAGCATAATAATAACACATTTTTAAGATGTTCAATCATTAAAATTATGAAACGCAGTAACTCGCTAATTCTGAAACTTTCCTTGTAGTGCATCGTTGCATTCAGCGTCCTGATAACACTCTAAAAGAGTGTTAACTTTGTATATGAAAATCCAGGGTTCAGTTCCCCTTTTCCTTTAAATTCCGTTTCAAAATTATTTCAAAACTAACATCTTACAAATAGTTTTAGTTAATATATTTTTCATTTTTTTAAATTGAAAAAGAACTGTTTATTCTCTTAATTCTTGAATCATAACTTGATTTTTTAAAACGAAAAGATAAATTTATATGCGACTTTAAAAAAATTAGAAAAATATTTCAATTAAATTAACAATTTACAGGTATTTCAATTATTTATGTAAATTTTTAATGCAAAATTCTTTTGCCAGGTACTTGAATTACATTTATAATTTAAATTAAATTTGCAAATTTTTTTAAATCTAACCTTGAAAATTATAAATAATTAAAATCTTAAATTATTAAAAATTAAAAATTTTGAATTTTAATAATGTTTTTCTCCTTGTTCTAACTGAACGAAAATGTATTTATATCGAATATTAAAAGTGCAGCTGATAATTTATTAAATGTGTCAGCAAATGTTCCGGGTAAAGAAAACTGAAGGGAAATAAAAAGCAAGTGTTAAGTTATTGAATGTGTAAAAAAAATACGGTCGAACATTTTTAATAGCTTGATACGTTATTTTTGGCACGCTGCCCAACTTTCTGGGAAAAAACAGAAACATACATTTTTGAATGTAAATGGAGCTTGTTTTTAAACAGATAAATTAAATTTTGTTTTTTCGTGAGTAATCATTATTTATCAATGTTGCAATCTTCTACGATAATTAATTACTATTTTCGGTCTTTTCTATCATAGAAAAGTAATGAATAGATTAGATTGGCGCATAATTATCATGAGTTGTGACCGAAAGAGCGCCAAAACTCTAATTCTGTCAAGATAGACTATTAAAATCAATAAATCACGCCAATTTTGTTAAAACTACATTTAATGACATTAAAGGACATGATTTACAAGGGGACAAAACTATTTAGGACAATAACATTTAACATATAAGCATTAAAATAATACTTGGGGCTACATCATGCTTTACGTTCGCTTCCAAGACATGAACTGATTGTTCATGACAACAGCCGATAGAGGGCAGAGGAAACAGTTACTGTTACAGAGTTTCTTTGACGAGTTATATTTAAATAAATATTAAAAATATTTTGTAAATTTGTGAATGAAAATTTTTTTGTTCATAAAAATGTGCGTCGGTATTCATATTCCTATTCGTCATAATATGCTGTACCACTTTGAAGAAGAATAAAAAGCAGAGCAGTCACTTCTCTGTCCCAACGAGGGCACAATCAGCGAAAGTTGATCCAGGGAATGGCTTGCCAGTTTCAAATCGCGCAATACTAGCTTGGAAGATGAACTAGAAGGACGCTGACTATCGGATTTCGATGACCTGGCACTTTTGGAAACCGTGGAAAAGGACCAAAGTTTGACAACTGGATGACAATTTGAACCTGGACCATTCAACCATCATTCGGTTATTGAAGTAGAAGATCGTTACGCTCCGGATTAATCATTTAAAAATGATACTGTTGAATTTTTAGTCTCTTTTTTCATAATAAAAAGCGTTCAAAAACTCCTCATAATATCGTTTAAAACCCCTGATAATTATGCACCAGTCCAACAGAATAAATTTCTAAAAATATTGTATTAAGAAATTATGATATTAGTAATTTTCAATATTTATCATAATCTGCATTACATTTGTAATTATTTTTCTGCTTTGCTATGTAAATTGTAGCAAGCATTAAGTGGAAAAAATGAGTCTCTATTCATAATTATTTTTCTTTTGAGAATTAAATTATAATTCGATTATTAAGAGAAAAATATTAATATTTCCATACAAAATTAATAACGTATAAACTGAAAATATTATCAAAATTAAATTAATTGTTAATTTAATTTGGTTTAAACGGTATATTACGGAAGATTATGAACACAAAATATTTTTCTTCTATTAGGAAAACAATATGGGCATATTTCCTAATAAAACGAGAAATATAAAAAAAAGACAATCCGTTGACAAACATTTAATAAATTAAATAAAAATAATATCTAATGTACAGGAAAACAGTATTCTGAAGTCTTAAAAAAGAAAAGAGAAAGAGAACACGTGTCGATGTGAAATTTAGATGTTTATATGAACCTAAAATGTATTAAAATGATGAAAAAATGTGCAATATAAGCAAAATAAAAAAATTAGCAGGAGTGAATGCCCCAAAATTTCTGTCTTAATATCAAATAAATATTCTATCGCCGTTCTTTCTGCATTAAAACTGAAATCATAAGTTATTATAGTAAACAGCACAACGGCTCCTATTTTAAATTTTTGAACCTCCGATATGACTGTTTTGTGCTTCGTGTATATAATAGGTACTTAAGTACTTCATATATATAATAATAGGTATAATAGCTACTTCGTGTATAATAATATATATAATAATAACCACGTAGGTACTTGATGTCGTCTTAGCTTAAAGGTAGCGCGTCTTTTACAGTGGTCTGGTCGCTCCGGGTTTTTGTTCCCGGTTCGGGCCTGGTTGTTGTTCTTCTGCGTTCTATTTGTGGGGTGAGTAAATGTACCCTCCCCCTGTAAAAAGGGACTGTGTTAGCAAATGTGACGCATCAAGTAGCCAAGTCTTACTTTTTGCCCTAGTTGGGGCTTCTGAAAAAGCAAAAGACGTTCATTTCGGCTTAAATTGCTGGCAGATAACTGTCAGCGAGCTTGTAAAGTGCCATAAATAACAAAAAATACAAATATGCGTTTTAAAAGTATTGTTATTCGACAGATAAAAATTAAAACAGAATTACAATTTTAATAAGCGATTACATACCGAAATTCAATTATTGATGATGAAGTGTCCAGGTTACCACGGAAAGGTAGTGTAGTAGCTTCTGAGGGTAAAGAAGCCCCGAGCACTTGACTTCTGAGTGCGAAGATGACACGGGTCATAAAAGACCAATAAATCCCGCGTGGCTCTTTGAAAAAAAGGAGGTAGGACGTGATTAGTCTAGGTTTGCGAAAAACGTATCTGTTGGCAGGAGTATTTGGCTGGAAAGTGTATTGGTGTTTTAACTAAGCTTTGATTCGTAAAAAAAAACTTTTGCTTTTGTGTGTACGAGATATACGGACTTTGCACATACCAGGCCATCTGTTTATGAAATTTGGCAAATATGTACTTTAGAGGGTAGAAAAGTGGTTTAAAAAAATTTTAATTAATCAAAAAATAAAAGAAATATTGACTTTATTTTCCTTAAAAACTTTCTAAATATTTACAGTAAAAAATAGTTCTTATAGCATCTAAAAATTCAAAAAATACATATAAAATACGCAAGTAGGATTAAATCATCTATTTTTTACCTTATTATTAACAATATACACTGATGGAAAAAAAAATCCCAGCACCAAGAAAAATTTATTGTTCAGTAATGAAATTTTAGGAATACATTTGTCTAGGTAACATATTTAATTGATTAAAGTTTCAAGATCACAGGTAGAGCCATTGGAGAGAAGAGCCATTTCAAATGTGAAATGTTGAAACATTAGTAACCGGCGTAACCGCCAGAATTTTGAATGCAAGCATGCAAACGTGCATGCATTGTGTCGTACAGGTGTCGGATATCAGTTTGTGGGATGGAGTTCCATGCCTGTTGCACTTGGGTGGTCAATGCAGGGACGGTAAATGCTGGTTGTGGATGACGCTGGAGATGTCGTCCAATGATGTCCCATACGTGCTCGATTGGAGAAAGATCTGGTGATCTAGCAGGCCAAGGCAACATGTCGACACTCTGTAGAGCATGTTGGGTTACAACAGCGGTATGAGGGCGAGCGTTATCCTGTTGGAAAACACCCCCTTGAATGCTGTTCATGAATGGCAGCACTACAGGTTGTATCACTAGACTGACGTACAAATTTGCAGTCAGGGTGCGTGGGATAACAACGAGAGTGCTCCTGCTGTCATACTAAATTGCTTCTCAAACCATAACTCCAGGAGTATGCCCTGTGGGTCTAGGCCGCAGACAGGTCACTAGAAGGCGTTCACCTGGCCACCTTCTAACCAACAAACGGCTATCACTGCGACCAAGGCCGGACCGGCTTTCATCAGAAAACACAACTGATCTCCACTCCGTCCTCCAATGAGCTCTAGCTTGACACCACTCACGTCGCAAATGGCAGTGGAATGCACTGTACAGGGCGTCTGGCTCGGAGCTGTCCGGGAAGTAACCGATTTGTAACAGTTCGTTGTGTCACTGTGGTGCCAACTGCAGCTCGAATTTCAGCTGCAGACGCAGTACGATTAGCCACAGCCATACGCCGAATACGACGATCTTCCCTCTCAGTAGTACCACGTGGCCGCCCGGAACCTGGTCTTCTTGAGGCAGTACCTTCCCTTGACCACTGCCGCCAATACTCATGTACATTGGATACATTCCTGCTAAGTCTTTCAGCAATATCGCGGAAAGAAAAGCCACCTTCTCGTAGCCCTATAACACGATCTCGTTCAAAGTGAGCTGTTGATAATATCTTCTTTGTCTTCTCAGAGGCATCCTTGACTAACATTAACCCACTACGTCAAATCTCAACTGTAAATAACGACCACGAACCTTACAGCGCTTATTTAAAGTAAACCTCATTTGCATGTTCATAGTGTGGCTACTAGAACAACACTTACGCGCGTAGCTCGAAATTTGAATCGACGTCATCTTTCAGATGCATAAACACGCCTACCAAATTTCGTTTATCTATCACAGCTCCTTCCTAGTGTTGGGATTTTTTTTCCATCAGTGTATACATGTATATTCCTATCGTTGTGATCAGAATATGAAGATTTGATTTATTTTTCCATGATTATCAGGTTCCAACATTGGATATGCCTGTAATAATGGGTTTTTTGTATTTATGAATAAGATTTAACACCAGAATGAAACAATGTTGGAATGTTTTTTCAAATGCCTCCATTTTAAAATACTGCTGCCTTTACCTGTGATGTAATTGAAAAAAACAAAACAAATATTTTGTACATGAAATATAAATAGTAAATGAGGCAAGTGCAGAGCATAAGTCACATAACCCCTTTTCGCAAAGGGGGGGAGTACTTTCAGACACCTCACGGATGAAACACATATTGAACTTATACCCGAACCAGGACTCCATCCTGCGAAGTCCAAATTGCAGAGAAGATACACTTCCCCTATGCACGGTCGCCGATACTACAGTGATTTAATTCATAATATTTACTTGCAGGCAAAGGTACAATAGACGGATTTAGTTCCCAACATGTAGACAAAGGTACAATAGACGGGTTTATTCAAAATTGAAAGGCATCTTTATTTCAGATGTTAAACCTGTGTATTAAATAAATTTTATCAACCTAGCTCCTCATATTTTGCATTAATTTAATTCACATTGTACTAGAATAGCTAGACAGATAGTGTTCTTGTGAATGAGTAATTTTAATACCTAAAAAAATAAAAGTGAAAATTTGGTCATGATTCCTAGTCCCAGACAAACAGAGATAACACCAATTTTTTTTCTTAAAATAATGGAGGTCTGAAAACACATAGACACTTCATAATTTTGAATTCAAATTTTTGATGATTAAATCTATTCTCTTTGTAGACTTCTTAAAAGATAAAATAAATAGCAAGAGTGGACTCAAG
>JAPMOQ010022187.1:0-23270 GCA_026543055.1 Argiope trifasciata
GCCTTATATTTATCATTTCTTTTATGTCAAAGTAGATTCACTTTTAAAGTTTTCTAACAATTACTTTTTTATATTTCAGGTGAGTACGCCTTGGAAAATTGTTTTTACTTTCTTTGTAAGATGTTTGGTAAGTCAAATGTTGCTCTATACCCAATGAAGGATGCATATTTACCAGATGCATCAGTTTCAAATGTTTTAAGCTGATATATCACCAAATATTTTACAGAGATCCCGAAAAATCCTAGGCGCGTTATAGAATTTATCTTTTATTATAGGCTTCATACATATACTTGAAATGATTTGGACATTGCAAATTTTATAGTTCATTGAATATATAAGCTTAGTAGGCAGTTATTAGCAATTAATTCTTAGATTTTTTCCCATTTATAATTTATAATTAAAATGTACTTATTGGAACAAAGATTAATTCATTTTTCCGAAGAACATTAACGGAAGATTATTAAGTTTTAAAGCTTTGTTATGTCTGAAATTACATCATTTTAAGGTCAAACTTCTTCATTTTTATTTGCCAAGCAGAAAATATCCACGAAAATTAATTATTATAAAAACAGGATTATATCAATTTATGCAAATAGTTACTAATAATAGCAAATAATTACTTTAAGTAACAATCAAATAAATATTAAACAATTATTTTAAGTATCAATCAATTAAATATTAAACAATTATGTTAAGTAACAATCAATTAAATATTAAACAATTACGTTATGTAAATAAATGAAGTAGCATTAGACCATTGTGGAGAGATTGAAAAGTCGATATAATTTCATGTACAAATAAATAGCTAATATATAGAGAAATGTACAATATATGAAGATTAAAAAAAGCGGAAGTTAAGTGAAAGAACCTTAGCAAAGATGTTACAAGCTCTACGTGCGCGTGTGTGTGAAGAGCCGATGCAACTAAGGGATTTCTTGTAACACTACTTTGTATTTCCGTTGTTAGATTTTTAACAACTAAAATACAAAGTAGTGTATTTTTCTTGTTTTCGTAATTATTTTTACATGTTATTTATTGCTTTATAATTTATACAAATAAATACGCTCGCACACTCATATACAAATATATAATGATATTTTAAAAGTTAACTTAATTCTAATTAATTTACAAAGTTTTATCCTAATGCAACAAATATTGACTTCAATCGAAATTTTTCTAATTTTTGTCTTAATTTAGCTCCTAAAATGTTCCTTTATTCCCTAACTGACAATTACCCACGACTTTGTTCGCTTGAAAATTTTGAAGTGTATGTATAAGATATGACAGTCTGATCAAAAGTCGGCAGTGGATGTCTAAAATCGCCTGCGAGCAAAACGACAACGCCGCCCATCACCAGCTGGTTGCCTCGGATGTTCTACAAGCTATGATTTAAAGCATATATACATCACCGCCTGTTTGCCGCGGATGTCCTACAGGCTGTGGTTTAACGCCTATATATTATCTCATCCCATACTATTAACTTCCATTGGTACAAAAGGATTCCCCGACTGCGGTTTTTGGTAATGACGCGTGTTGAGGTATCTTTTCTTGGAAAATTAAGCAGTAATTTGAAAACGGAATGTGTTTTCTGGCCACCTTTAAGCAAATTTGTAGCAATGCCAGCTGAAGCTACAGCCAGAGCTATATTGCGGCTCTTGCGGAGTTGGTCTAACAGTATATTTATCACAGTAGTCTTATCCGTCCCCCTTGGTGCGTCAAGATAGAATAATCCTTCCTTTCCATTATTTACTCAGTTCAGATTCGTTTCGCAGACTTGACACTGCTGGGAAGTAATCGTAATGTAATTTCACTGACTTGCACTTCTGAAACAGAGGTGTCGTACTTTAGCTCCTTCATAACTTCACTTGTAATTACATTCTTCGCTGCAGTGGGGGTAAGCCGAAATCAGTGAGATATTTTCCAGATATGGAAATCATTTTATCCTGAATCTATATTAAAGCTCTCTTAATGATTAGGTCATTGTGAGTGTCATATCTTCTGATAAAGCGCCCTTGTAGTTATCCCTTAGCTGGAGGGGTTTGATAGTCCACAATTGCTCACTAAAATTACAAACATATCTTTCATAGATAGAGTTTTATTACTCCTCTTCGAAAGATTAGATTTGCGTTTTCTGGGCATTTCGAAAAACAACTATCAAATATTGACAAATAAAAAAAAACAAATCTAAAAACGATGCATTTAAAAGTATAAGCATATACTAAGGAAAAATATCTAACATAAATATAATTTAATAACAAAAGCCACAACTAACCAAAAAACAATTTATTTACATTCTGTATCCGAAATGAAACATAATAACAAATCAAGTTCGTATTTCTTTAAAATCAAGTCAAGTCTAATTTATTTATCTATCAAGATGGAAATAGATACAGTAGTATAACGCACATAATTTTTAAACTTTTAATTTAAATGAAAACACATTTATCAACAATCAAGCGTAAACTTTCATCTCCCGTTTGCAAAACGCAAATACTAGACTTTCCTACGCCAGTTGCACGCAGGTTAAAGCAACGCAGATTATAATTTTTTTATTTCCTTTATTATGCTTTCTTTTAAAGTATTTCAGAATGAATCGATCTATTCATTAACAACATTTTATTTTAAATACATCAAAAAATAAAATAAATAAATAAAATCTTTTGAAATAACCAGTTGAAATCACGCTAAACCTCACCTAATTATTGTTCGGGAAAAAAAAGTGAGGCCTTACTCGTTTTTGGCGGGATTTAGCCTCAGCGTTTTTGGCACGACAGATAGTTTTTAATAAATAAAAATTAACCACTCAATTTACCAAAATAAATAGTAACCAATATTCTATTCCAGACTATAAATATATCTATATAATATATCTCTGTGCTAAATTTCATCCGATTCCGTTCCGTCGCTCTAGTGTGATTGACGAATAAATAACTATCCCTCCATCCAAACTTTCACATTTCTAATATTAGCATAGTTTTTAAATTTTTATTTAATTAATTTCAAGTTAAATAAAATTGCTTATTGCGAGGCAAGGATAAAATGCCCTAGCCTCCAAACATGTTTTTCGAAGGTATATAAGATCCTCTTATCTAGATTGGCACATGGTAAAGAAACCACTATCTGAATTTCATAAAATAAATAAATGAAGTGAAAATGTTTTTGTCCTCTCCAATTAGACAGGTGTATCCCATATTACTTCTTCTCTATGCATAATAGAACTCCTATGTATATTGAGAATGTAATTATATATATGTTAAAGTATATAATGCAGTTATTTCATAGAATACCTAGTTATTCCATGAAATAACTGATCGTGTCCATTAAAGTGTGTAATATGATATTAATTTGACACTTTAACTATTTATTTCATAGAATAACTAGATATTCTATAAAATAACTAATGAGAGACAGTTAAAGTGCAAAATAAACAATTGATATAAAATGAAATAACTAGGTATTCTATTGTTACGAACCTGTGGTTTTGCTTTCCCGCGCTAATACTGTCATCGTAAAGAAGAGAGTTTTACAGTAATATGTATTGAATAATAAAGGGGTGTGACGTCAGAGGTCCCAAGGCTTGGCGACCATTTGGCGACTAGGCGACGAATTTGGCGACTTTGGCGACAAAATGGAAAGTACCTGAAACATCCAGAATTTTCTCGATCCGTCCACTAGGAGCCGATATCCAGCTAGAACGCTCCTGATTGGTCCAGAAAATGTTAGCCCCTCCTACTACCGGTATATATATAAGGCAGGAGGCTGCGGTGTAAGTTAGTGTGAATCTTGTCGGATAGAGTCGAAGCGAAGTAGCGGAGAAAAGGGAAAGGAGATCTGAAGAAGAATCAAGTGGAGTCAAGCCGAAGCTAAACGGCCTAGCGTTCAACGAAGAAGACAAGTAACGTGTCGGAATTAATCAAGAAGACCTAGAGATATAGAGGTCTTGAACTGTGGAGTCCTGAAAGGAGGACTGTTGTTTGGCCTATTCTGACGAACCCTATGTCGTAGCCCGTTGTGTCGTCGTCGGGAACGGAGCTGTCCCGAATTGAGGAGTAGTCCCGTTGTGCGAAGTAGTGAGTCGACAGCAAAGGCAAGAAGAGACAAAGGAATAGTTCAGCCTGTTCTGGAGAGACCCAAGAGGTGTAAAGTGAATCCCTTAAAGATTTCCTCTCCGGCTGAATCCTGTCTGGCCGCTCTGTGGACATTGTCACAACAGAATTTCTGCCTGTGGACTACTATCTGCAGTTTGTTGTCCTGTGTGTTCGTCTCGGCTGTAAATAGTTATCCTGTACATAGTTGTGTTTTGAATATTTGTCGTCTTTGTGCTGTCCTAACTTCGTCCTGTAAATAAACGTCTGTGTTGTGTCCGTCAACTAAAGGACTGATCCTTCTGTGTGCTCTTCCTCTCATCTCTAACACCATACACAACCACTATATATACAAGTTAAAAAGAACCCGACGGATTTTTAGGATATAGGAAATCCGTAACACTATAAATAAACTAATGATAGACAAATAAAATGAAAAAAAAAAACAATTTATCTAATTTATGCATGTATTTATTTGTCGTTGACATTTTGAGAGTATGGACAAAAAGTATTTCCGTTGTTTTATACTTTGGTATTTTTGCCGTCCTTCAAAAATTATTTTTATTTGAATTCGAAATTAACGTTTTTTCCCCCGCTACTGTCCATATTGTTAAACGAAACGTAAATGTACCTTATACTAAAACGCGAGATATACGATATAGATTATTTTGCACTTTAACGGGCTGCAGTTCGTTATTCTATGAAATAACTAGTTAAAGTGTCATATTAATAACATATTACACACTTTAACGGGCACGATCAGTTATTTCATGGAATAACAGGTTATTCTATAAAATAACCTATTTCATACTTTAACGTTAACATATATAAAATGATAATCTATGTAGTGAAGACATAATTGATGTATTTTATGGTTAAATAACACAAAAGCTACTTTAATTCGTACTATAACATAGTATATAAAAATAAAGTAATATTACAATTTATATAAATATGTAACATAATAATATTTATTTATAAATTAATACTTTATTTCAACAACTAGGTCACATTAAAAGGTGAAAGATTTTTTTTAATAACTTGTTTAATATTTGATGGCATGTTTTTATTTGAATGTAATTTTTACCTTGTTGATTGTGCGTGACAGCTCCTTTTGTGTTGCATTGTAATTTTATACTTCTCGATAAATTTTCAACAGAACACTTTTTAAGATGAATAGCTTTTGTTAAAGGAAAAGTATGTTTTGTATGTTTCATTGTGAAGTGTAAAAACCAGCATCAGACGCTTCGATCGCCAAAACAAATAGATATGCAAAACTTGCGCTTTTGTAAAACTTTTGAGCAATTTCCTTATTGCTGAAAGTATTGGTATTTCTAAGAAGTGAATGGTAAACAAATTTCCAGACTGCTGTTGAAAAAAGGTTAGCACTTTTCAGATTTCCATCAAAAATTTCAAAAAGTATTTGAAGAGTATTACTTCAAAATTTTATTTATTTTTGTATGTCACATATTGTAGCTTGAATTCTAATAGATATGCGAATTTATTTATGACTAGCCGCCTTTAGCGACCAGCTGGTTCGCCATGAGTAATGCGTTCTAAAATTTTCAATTAAGTCACATTTTCATTAACTGTGAAGTTAATTCTGGGCATTGATTGGCCTGAAATTAAATTTTTTTTCCCGTGATGTTGCCAAAATATTATACGTGTTTTTTTAAAGTAAGCGAAAAAGGAAAAAAAAATATTGAATAAATGATTTAGATGTTGCAAACGATTATAGAAACTTTGGCTTTGCATTTATTTTTTTAGAAAATATCACATTTTATAATGGAAAAAAAATATTGAATCAATGATACAGATATTGCAAACGATTATAGAAATATGTCATTCAGTCAGGATTTCAATGCATATCCTGTCTAAATTTAATCAGGTTTCCCGTAAATAAAGAAGATTTGTTGAATAAATGATTTAGATATTGCAAACGATTATAAACACCTTTGCTTTGCATTTATTTTTTTAGAAAATATCACATTTTGTGCTTTTTTTTTCTTTATTTTATCCAGTCACGTGCTATAAGTATCATTTCTTTAGACTTGATTTACGATGATAGTTGTTGTTTTTTTATTTGAACTTCCGGCATTTTTTTATTTTATTTTATCCAGTCACGTGCTAAAAAAACATAGTTAAAATATTTCTTTAAAAATTTTTTAAAAATAGAAGTTTACGTTATAAATTTAAAAAAACTGATACCATTAGAAAGTTAATTTTTTTTATCTTTAAATTGATATAAAATTCATGCTTGTGTAATAATATTTTCGGAAGTTATAGCAGAAAAACGTCGAAATTTCCCTTAAATTTTAATTAATTCAAATTCTAATTAAAAATTCAAAAAAGGGCTCTGAGTAGCACATTCCCAAGCTCCAAGGTAAACATGTACCAAATTTGGTAGCTGTATGTCCAACGGTCTGGCCTGTAGAGCGCCAACACACACATTGAGCTTTTTTATAAGTATAGAAGAAGCCAAGTATAATACAACTAGCAAAATGGTTAAAACAAATAAATAAAAGCATACGTAGTCAAGTATCATTTTAAGCTGTAAAAATAAAGAAAAAAAGTTTTCTTTGGTTTAAACTCTATTGGACATACAATTTGATCTTGTTCTAATTCTAATTCTTGATTTTATAAGAAGCGAATGCAAACAAATTCCAGACTGCTGTTGTAAAAAAGTTAGAGCTTTTCAGATATCCATCAAAAATTTCAAAAAGAATTTGAAGAGTATTACTTAAAAATTTTGTTTATTTTTGGATTTCACTTCTTGTGGCTCGAATTCTAATATAAATCTAAGAGATGTGAATTTATTTATGAAGAAGCCAATATAATAAGCAAGAAAAAAGGTTTGAACAATTAAATAAAAACATGCTTTGTCAAAAATTATCCTAAAATTATTATTCTATTTAAAAAAATATAGAAAAAAGTTTTACGTTAGTTTCAACTCTGTAGGACATACAATTTGTACTAGTATTGACATATGTGACACTTTTATAATGAGGAGAAGGGAACTGTACAATTTTTATGCTGAGATTAAAAAATTATTTGGCATTTCAATAATTCAAAATTAGACGATTTCTTTGGCAATGTTAGGGCATATGAAAATATAATTCTGCAAAAAATTTTGAAAAATTTAAATATTAAAAAATTATATTTTTAAAGTTATTAGAAACCATTTCCTTAATTTTGCCATTTTTTTTATAAAAAACATCTTTTTGCATACTTTTAAATTATAGTTTTATTGTTGTATTGAACTTAGATTGGTTTCAATGTTTCAACGAATATTGAATATTCGTTGAAACTTGCTTTTTCATATTTCAAAGCTATGTAAAAACTTTTAAGCTTATGATCTCAGCTAATTATATTTACTACCTCGAAAGCAAAAATTTAAAAAAAAGATTAAATCATTAAATTTTTATAATTTATCTAGAAATGAAATGGGAAACCGCAAAAGATAAACGATGTCAAAAAAAGAATCCCTGCTCAGTTTTGCTTTTCAGTATAATATGATGATACGATTACACAGTTCATATTCATAGTAAAAAGTACAGATGTAAGAACTTTGACATAATACAGCTTTAATATCAATATCAAATTAATACTTACATTAATATATTGAAGTAACTATGAATAAATATTAAAAGGAATTAAATTTTACAAATCAGTTATATAGCGAACATTTAGTAAGCAAATTCAGCAATGTAACGCTGATATTTATTTTGAATTTTGTATTATTATTTGAAATAAAATTGAAATATGATTGGTATATGAGATACAGGTATCTGGGAGATCAAACTTCGCTCGGCAGGTAGGGATGATAATTGTGTGTTTTGGGGGAGGGGGGATTTTTAGATACGATTCCCAAATTGATTATATATGATTATTTTTCAATCGTGACTTTATATGAACTGGTAATTTAAAAAATTCAAGTAGTTTAACATGTCCTTCTAAACAATTTGCAATGTTACAGTATTCATTTAAAAATTTATGTACCTTTATTTATATGTTTAAACTTTATTTGGTTTTATAGTGTTAAATTTGGGTTCAAGACGGTGCTGTATGGTATTGACAGCATGAGAGTAAATGAGAAAAAAATAATAGTTATAAAAAATATTTGTGATTATTTTCATTAAAGAAATAAATGAGGATTAACTTAAAAAGTAAAAAAAAATATTAAATATAAAGGTATAAAGGAAAAAAGCGAAAATCGTGACATGAACCTAGAACATGAAACACATACTGTATTCATATTGTTCTGTCTACCATACTACACTGTCCGTAGTATGAAGCGGGATTTAAATATATTTATTCCATTTGTTAATTATAAAATTATAAAACAAATTGAGTGTGGGCGTAAAATCTCGCTTTTTCAAAAAAGGCCCCTATATAGATAAACTTAAAAAGCAAAACTTAATCTAAATATAAAAATTGATCCCAATACTTAGAGCCGTGTCTGAGAAACAATAAACTAATGATATGTACATGCTCAAGGATTTATAGTTTAAACTTGTTATGTTCATTATTTTCATATCTTAACCGAATCTTTCCAATAATAACAAGTATACACCAATGTATCTCAATATTAATATGAAATTAAATTCACAACCATAGAAAACATTAAAAATACTCAAAAATTTCTTGAAATGTAAACATTCTGAAATATACTTCAAATTAGGAAATTCTAGTATTCACTCAAATCTGTATTCGGTAACTATTCTATTTTAGTCATTGCTTCACATGAAAGATTAAAGGCATTATTATGAGAAAGATATTGTATGAAAACACAAACTTCTCCAATGAAAATGGGACAGTTAATAGACTCCGGCAGTCTGAGCCATGAAATACAAGCCTCCATTCATTCCTACAGCAACACATTACAGCAAGCTATACCTGACACCAACAAGGAAGGATTACCATCATATTCACAGATAATTGAAGGCTTAGAATTTCAACTAGGGCGGAGGAGTCACAGCAGTCATCAGAAATACGAAGGGGGAGGGCATTATGTGTTCATATTAAGGGGAGATACTGTGTCTCCCCGCGAATGGCTTCTCCCATCAGAAATCTTCACTCGAATTGGAGATGAAGATATTTCTGGTTAAAGCTCTTGTTCAGCGTTGGCGGCATTGGAGATTGGAATGATTGTGGTGTAATGCTGTGCTGTATTCAGGTGAAGAACAGAATTGGGAGGTTTTGATGGGATGTAGGGAGTAGAACTGTATAGATTTTGAGATTCTTTTATACATCTATTCGTCTTTTTTCAGAAGATTTTGGTGACAATATAAGTGTTTTTTAATTTAAAAAAAAATCAAGTTTTAGAGACAAAATGTTAACGCAGAATGAATTATATGGATAATTAAAAATATTGGAAACAATTTATACTAATATTATAAATGAGAAAGTATGAATGGATGGATGTTTTTTTGATACTCAATCACGTCAGAACAGCTGAAAGGAATTGAATGAAATTCAGCACAAAGTCAGGAATAGAACATAGAATACTTTTTATTGCGGACATTTGAGTGGTTAATTGACTAAAAACTGACATTCGTGGCAAAAAAAGCTGAGGCCAAATCCCGCCAAAGATACGCAAGGCTCCTGTTTTGTTTTTTCCAACTTGTTTAAGGTTAGGCTTAGCAGAATTGTAAGTATGTTACATATTTTTCGTACATGCTTATACTTTTAAAAGTATCATTTTCAGGTTAGGTGTTTTTTTTTATTCGTCATTATTTGATAGTTTTTCGTACATGTACATCAAAATTTCCACGAGAACAGAGTCACGGGTAATAGTTAGTATGATATATAGCTAGATTCGTATAGCATGCTGTAATAATCATTACACTCAACTCTTAATGACTTTTAACCTCTCCTACATGAAATATAAAGAGAATATTTTAATCATTAAAAAAGAAAGAGGAGATTTAAAAGAAACTCTAGGTGCCAAATTTTCTTAAATTCAAGACACACAATTTTAGCTTTATGTTTATTTATTTATGTTTCTGTAAATACAACTTAAAAAATAGAGCAACTTTGAAACAAAACTTTCAAGATGGATGATATATGGATTTAAGACCATATATGTTGGTTTTTGCCAGCTTTTGAACCAAATCCATTTAGACACAATCTGCCAATTTAATTCTATAAATCCAAGTTATCTCTATAAGTACAAGATATAAGGAGCTGAACTGACAATTTTAAACACAGGCTTTTTAATAAAAAAGCGTATTTTTACTTTCATTTTTCCATGACATATAGAGAGTATAGTAAGCGTGAAAAAAATCAAACTCGAGACTTTGATGAATCTCCATGCTTTAGATTTCCTTGATTTCGAAAACCACATTTTTGGAAAATGTTCACCTTTCTGTCTGTGAACTGAAAGCTAAAAGACACTTTAAACTAGACGGGTGTAATCTCAAATATAACCTTTTAACCAAATAAATATTTTTATATCAAATTTCGAATGAAATCCATTCATGTGCATCTTTTCTCGTGCAACTGAATTCTATTTATTCCATTGGTAAAGAACTAGACGTATAAAATTTAATGCATAAATTAACATTAAAAACATCGAATTTTTACTTCCCCGTGTTCATAATATGCAGAAAGTATTGTAATCGTCAAAACATTCGAATTCGAAATTTTAATGGTTCTCCCAGTTCTCCGAATTCAAAAATCCTGATCTTGAAAAATGCCTGTCTGCCTGTTAATGACAAAGGTAATACGAAAACACTTAAATCTAGGTGGATGAAATTTAGTGTAGAGTTTTACACCAAATTAGTAGATTTCTATCAAAAGGTGAGTCATATCCATACAGAGAATGTACATCTGTCCTTCCATTCGAATATTGCTTAGTACGGTAGCTAATGTCAAAAAAGAGCAAGAAAAACTATATTCGGTTCACATATTTAACATCGATGGTTAGACAACAATTTTGAGCCAAATACAACAAGAGGTTGACCGTTTGTTATCTGTACTTTTATAATATGCAACCTAATTCATGAAAATTGCAAGAATTCTAATATATCAAATTTAGTTTACAATTTTTTTTTACTACAGAGGTAGATTTGTGTGAAATCTTGGTTCCATGTTCTTGAGAAAAATGTATATTAAACATAAATTTGATTTTTGGATGATTTTAACCACATGCCAGGGATTAATTGACAAAAACGTTTCTTACTGTGATAGGTACAGTAAAATTCAAACCAATGATCAATGTTTCATAACTATTATAGGCAAGCCAAGATAGGTGTTACCTGAGAGAACCATTATCATACCATTAGACAGTATCTGAGAGAGTCTTTGGTATACTGATGGTTTGATTACTCTCTTAAATTTTATCAAATTTTGAATTAAGCTTTTGAAAATGATGCCTTTTTCTCGTTCTATACTTTTGCGTTCATGTAAAGGCTCTGTCTCATTATTTCGTAAATGAAAAAAGATCTAGAAATTGGAGATTTGGTAAGCAATCTTTTAACTGTAATTGCAACTCTGAGACAAATTTTGAAAAAAAAAAAAGATATCTATAATGTTTATTTGTTGGATAAATTCTGTTGAAATGTTGCATTCTCATCAAAGTTTTATATTTCTTAAGTAATGCCTTGTAATATGATGAAATATTTTTAAGCGGTACCAAATTACCCAAAATTATTTTTGAGTGCAAAGAAATGAAAATTTAATAGAATGATAAGAGAAAAAAGGTGTGGGTATATCACTCCTGCTGGTTATGTCTTGACATTTGCAGAATAAATTTTTATTTAAATAAATGCGTGATTTCTGCTTAAATAAATAAATAATAATATATTTTTTTTACTTTGTTATTAACATTCACAAAATCATGAAACAGAAAGATTCAATAAAACAATAAAAACTGTCTTAAACCTTTCTTACAACTATAAAGAGAAGTGTCATAAAATATTCTAAAAATCACTCTGAAAAATCAATTGAAGAAGTAACTACAAAGGAAAAAAATGATGATATTGAATCTTTGAATGGTGAATTTTAAATTAGCTCAAATATATATTATATGTAATATTGCACATTCTGATGTTACTTATAAATTATGTAATTTCAAACAATTTCGTATTAATTCTAGATCCAATTTAAATTCAATATTATCTGTATTGTAAACAATAACCTGGTTTTTCACAAAGTCACACTCTGCTATAAATATATTGGATTATTAGATTCTGAACATCTGATTTCCGTATCCCATAATTTAGAACTAGTTTGCCAAAAAAGACCATTATCATGTTAAGAGATACAATTTCAATAGTGTAAATAAATCAGTAAATTTATTTAAAAGTTTAACAAACAGGAATAAAATTAAAAGAAGCTAACGACTAGAGCCCTTAAAAATCATTACATTTTTTATCATATGAGAGCATGATTTGGTGTTTTTGAAGCCTCAAGCTGCACATCGCTTTTAAGACCTTTTTTTTTGTTTTATACTCATTAGGAAATGATACCTAAGGTTGCCACTTTTGGCACGAATGTTCACCATGTATATGTATTGTCCTTCATTGGCCGGATTGGTGATCAGATACATGGCGGAAATACGTGCCAAATGACTGCTATCTATTCTAACTGGTGAATAATAAGAATAATTTTGGAGTTCGAACGTTTCTCAGATGGAAAAAAGTAAACACTATCGCTTTCTAAATATCAACTCATGAGCAATCTGACAAGTGATTGTTCATAAACCGGTTTAAATTGGTCTTTCACTATCTCGAGATCTTAGAACTCTGTTGATTTAGAGATGGTCAAGCCGACGTCCTGGCATAGAGGTAGAATATCTTCAACCGGTAGCTCAGCCTGTACTACAATATTGTACATTATTATGCGATATTATATGACATTAAGCAATATTCTACAATATTAAGCAATATTGTGAATATTTTTCAATGTTATACAATATTGTACAATATTTGTGTGTTACTAGGGTCCCCATTATCTGGGTTTACCGGGTGTGAATCCCAGTTCGGGCATGGTTGTTATTCTGTGTTTTATCTGTGAGTAGTGCGAATGTGTTCCCCTGTAAAAAGGGGTTGTGCAAGAGAATGCATAAAATTAAGTAGCTATATCGTACTCTTGGCTCTAGGGCCCTAGTTGGCTCTTCTGAAAAAAACAAGGGACGCTAATTTAGTCTTAAATCACTGACAGCTTTCTGCTAATGGGTTGATAAAGGGCCATAAGTAATAACAACAACAGGGATGGTCAAAAACTATAGCTTTTCTAAATGTAGGTGATAGCGAAATATAAATCTTGAAAGAACACGATGTTTTTTGAACGGATTGATACAAATATATAAAAATTATATTCTCAGACGTTGACTTTAAATCTGAGACAACAGATTTAGACTTTTTTATACTAAAAAAATATTTAGATTTGATTTGAACTTT
This sequence comes from Argiope trifasciata, assembly GCA_026543055.1. NCBI lineage: Eukaryota > Metazoa > Arthropoda > Arachnida > Araneae > Araneidae > Argiope > Argiope trifasciata. The sequence goes on from JAPMOQ010022187.1 coordinate 13,490, forward strand.
TTTACCTAAAAAATATTTAGACTTGATATGTTTTTTTAAAAGTTAATTTGCAAACAATTCATTTTTAATATTACCTTTTTAAATTTTAATTTTTTTAATTCATTTAATTTTTAAATTTTCAAAATTATATTTCGACATGTTAAATAACATCTTCTGAAAAATACAAATATTAATTTTAGCATTGGAACTAAATAACTGCTTCAAGAATATTATCATATTTCCTTACATACATAGAATTATTTACGTATAATATCCAATTGGCCCTCCAGAATATAGCTATCCGAGCTACTTGACCACATGCCAGCTTTTAATGGCTAATACAACCCCCATGGATTCATCTTGTGTGGAGTGCATGTGACATCTCGAGCACCTCTCGATGACGTCTCAAAGGCTACTACCCGAAGTGACCACTTGAACTCGACCACCTCCTTTACCACAGGAAGCCCTGTCCCATAAGGATCAGCCAGATATTCTATAGAGTGAGAAATAGATATTGAAATCTATTCGAGTGAGTTTTAGTCGACCAATGCATTAGAACATAATAATTCTTAAGTATCATTTCCTTTTCGGTGAAATTAATAATAAATTTAATTAAAAGAGCTTTTGAAAATACATTATTTAGATATTAAAGACGTGTGTTTTTGTAAAAGTGATTTTATACACACTTTGTGAATTACGATTCATTAACTAAATGTTAGAGAATCTTGGAATATTTTTAGTCAACCAATGAATTGGGACATAATAATTCTTAAGTATCCTTTCATTTTTGGGGAAATTAATAATAAATTAAATTAAAAGAGCTTTTAAAAACACATTATTTAGATATTAACGAGAATTGTTTTTTGTAAAAGTGTTTTTATACTTGTCGAATTATGATTCATTAACTGAATATTAGGGAATCTTGGAACATTTTTAGCCAACCAATGAATTGGAACATAATAATTTTTAAGTATCCTTTTTTTTTTGGTGAAATTAAAGATGAATTTAATAAAAAGAGCTTTTAAAAACCCATTATTTAGAGTTAAAGAGAAGTGTGTTTTTTTGTAAAAGTGATTTTATACCTACTTTGTTAATTATGATTTATTAAATGTTACTGAATCTTTGAATATTTTTGTACCCTTAACATTACTAAATGCATCCCTAATACTGATAAAAACGTAATGTCAACCTATTGGATAAAAATTAAATTAATTCAATATGTATTAAAACAGTGTATTGTTGATCAGAATAATAGAGAGCACAAAATTGCAACATTCAATCTCATCAAGAAGGATCTAAAATTCGATCACAAAACCTCAAAACTACAAACTCGAAGCAAGATAAATAAATGTGTATTAAATGAATGAGTGAATAAAAACGCATGTTAACAAGTTTAATTCACTTTAGAATCTTCTATTTTATTACGTAGAATAATGTTATTTGTAACAATATCTAATTAATTTTATTGACAATATGCATATTTTTATAAATTCAAGGTTCTTACGATTAGTTAGTCGATGGAGAAGCACAATGAACAAACTGCAGTAACAATAACGACTTTTATTAAAAATAAAACAAGAGTGCACAGACAACAAACATGCATCTGAGATGTATACAAGCAGCACACAACAGATCTTACCTCAAACAGTAGCCCGTAAGTAGAAATAGGTAGTGATAATAACTAAAGCATACAAAGCCACCACAAATATTCACAGGAGGAGGGAATCTTCCTAATTACTCTCCAAACTCCTGTAACTTTTAATAAACAACTTTTATTAAAAATGAGACAGCAAATATACAACCGAGATATACAAAAGCAACAGACAAGAGCACCTACAAAAACAATAGCCCGTAATTAGGAATAGGTAGTAATAACAAGAACTCAAAGCCACCAGACGGAATTACGCAAGAGTAGGGAAAGTACAGAGATCCTACGGTCTCTCCAACTGCCTGCAATTTTTCTTCTAGATTAGCGAAATCCAACTACCTACTCACTACTACACGACTGGCTACTCCTCGCAAGACTCGATGCTACTTTCACAATAAACACCAGGATTCAACACACAGCTCAATTCAGCAAACGCTTCAGCTTTATAAAACAATTACACTTCGCTGGACTGATACAACTATTCGCCGTTGACTCACCATGTGACTCTAAGCCTTCCGGTGACTCTTAACGCGAATGTCTTCGGTATAGACAGCCGATCTTTTAAAGTTCAAGAAGACGAACAGAGAAAGATCTGGAACACCTAGACATATTTCAGATCCTAATGGCTCTCTTATCAAAATTCTGAGAGATTCTTTATTTTGTTACCAAAATCACCAGATATTTCTAGATGTTCATCAAATCGGCACCAAGTTTGTCAAAATGTCACCGGCATTCAAAAAAATTAATAGAATATTTATTAAAGATTGAATATATATATATATATATATATATATATATATATATATTATTAATTGGACCACCAGGTAATCGAACCAGCCGCTTATTCGGACAGAATCTTAAAGAACCGAAACAAATCCTATGAACATAAGACTAATATTATTCGCTTATTTGAACCGAAATTCCGTTTAAACGGACCAAAGAACGTGACATTTAGATGAAAAAGATGCCACAAGTCGCCTGTGTACAGCAGGAAATTCGAAAGGCAAAAGAACCAGTGGCAGGTGAGCAAGCCCTTTGTTTCTTAGAACGGGCAGCTCGGTAGTAAGTTCTTTAAACGTTGACTTGAATTAGATAAGAACTTTTTTTTATTGTGCTTCGCATGCTGAGTATCGTGTAGATCGTTTCGAAGAATTTTTTTATAAATTTATTTTTTAATGAATAAAGTTCATAAGCAACAGTAGTTCTTGTTTGTATGTTCGCGTGTGCCGCACAATAAAGGTCATAATGACATTTTAATATGTTACGTATAGCACGTTTTGTCTTCTAATATAGGGCATGTTCGCGTAATCGGACCAGCCGGCTGTTAGGACCAAAATGATTGCGTTCCAATGTGGTCCGAATTTGCTGTCGTAAATTTCATTCTCTTAAAAAATTTTAATTCAGTTCAATGTTAATTTACTTTGTTTTTTAATTCTTTGTAGAAAAAATATGTGAATACAATATAGATTCTGAAAATTTATGCATGTCATCATAATTGTTCTTTAGAAAATATTAGAACCAAAAACATACATAATATCAATGACAAATAAGACTTTTGAGACTTATTTCATGTGTTCTTTTTATTATGTTTCAATAAATATATATTTGCTATTCTATCTTACAGTGATCCTTTAATAAATATTGTTGAAATTAAAATGTTTAAAAAACAATTTGAAACACAAGTAGCACACATACACAATGTCTTAAATTGATAAAGAAAGCTTCCATAAAAAATGTTTATTGGAATATGCTTATTCTTAATTGAACATAAACATCAAAATATTTACTCTCATAGTAGCTTTATTAGATATAACATTTCGTTTGTTTAGAAAGTAAATATTATAATCGCCTGTAAACATCTTTGAAATTCAAATATGAATTTCAAAGGCAGAGGTCTTTAAATATTATTCTAAGGATCAATAAAAAACATAAAAAGTAAATAAACAGTACAAAATGAAATACTTGTTATAAATATTACAGTTTTTTATTTCTTAATAACTTTGTATTTCATTTACTAAGGAAATAGGGATGAAATAAATATATTTTGTATTTTTTAAAAAATGTATGTCTTATTTTTTTTAATTCTTCCAGATTTATTTGATGTTGTTTTAGTTTTCGCCAAGGAACTCAAGATTAGGCGTTTGGGTGGCGATCTTGAGGTTATGTAAAGATTGCCAAGCTCTATTGTCCATTAGATGCCAAAATTCAATCAAGATATTTAACGATGATTTGTTTCTTTTTTTTGGCGATTTTGAACTTTATTATAGAAATTCTTCAAAAATGCAGAATATTTCTCGCAATTAAAAATCTTAATATAATCATCCCATTGACTTTCTACTTTTTCCACAATACTATTAGGTTGTTCGGAAAGTAATTTCGTTTTTTCCTGACAAAGGATTTAATTGCATTTTTCGCACCCAATTTCATACTTAAACCGCAAAATCATTTTATGTTTTAAGAGCTGATATAGCAAGGCTTGAGTGTGAAAAAGTGCAGCTGATTCTTCGCAGTAGTTTTTGGATGGTGCCCTTTTAAATATGGAGAGCAATAAACAGCATTTTCGTCATTTTTTTTCTTTTTTGCTATATAAAAGGTAAAAATGCTGTTCAAGACAGAAATAAATTAGCCAATATGTGTGGAGAAGATGTGTTAACAGTACATCAGTACCAGAACTGATTTGCAAAATTTTTCCTTCAAATGAGGAGGCCAAAAACCACCTCGATCAGTTTTTTTTTACAGCAAAGACCAAAACTTTTATGAGCGTGTAATCATGTTACTACCAAAAGGTATTAGACCAGAATGGCAAAAGGTATTAGACCAGAATGGCAATTTTATAATTTAATAAATAATTTATTCATTAAACGAAAATTTCTTTTCATTTTGACACAAAAATACGAAATGACTTTCCGAACGACCCAATATAAAGTTTTCTTTTGCTTCGTAGCATTAAAAAAATTAAATATACGTTTTGGATATTTTGAGATGCGCAATTGCAACAAAAAAATTGGTTCAGATCTAGAAATATCACACCAAGGAAACATTAATTATTAGTATAATTATTTACAAATAAAACTAGTCAACTTTTTGTTCGGCATTTTTTTATTTCTGTAGATCCATATTACAATTTTTTTAAAATTAAAGTTGCTTTAATATTATTCATTTCCTATGTGTTTTATTCTAATCATATATTGTTAAACAGATAAAACAATAAACATCCAAGCCTCTTCAAGGATTTAATCGAATATTTAACAAAAAATATGAAATTTGTTTTAAAATGATATGCCAAATTTAATTCAATTTTTCTTTTGCATTATCGTAATTAGGGTTTTTTATATCATCTTTGTTTTACATTATCATAATTAATATTTCAGATAGATAGACAATTTTAGGCCAAAATTTGATAAAAATTTATAGTCGTTGAAGCATTACTTACCACATTTAATTCATCTAGATTGGTGAGTTTTCATGTAATCTATTTCGCTGATAACCGTATATATTTCTTTAATTCCAAGAAGGTCCAATATCTGGATAATTATCACAATATTTAAATGTAGGTGTGAGTATGTGTGTTTTGAAAATTTTAAAACCTTACATTTTTTTTTAATTGAAAATATTTCAGTCATTTTACTTTCTCGTGTACGAAGTAAACAATATAGTAATCGTCAAAAAATTCGAACTCGCGATTTTATCGAATCTCCAATTTAAAAAAAAAACGCTTTTTTTAGAATATTTTCGCCTTCTTCTGTGTTTGTAATAAAGATAATTCCAAAACACTTTGTGCTAGATAGTTAAAAATAGATATATGGTGTTGATATCAAATATGCAAATTATAATCAAATTTTCAATAAAATCTGATCAGTGGAAGCTCGTATGTTTCATTGATCGACTAAAAAGAACAGGACAGTTACAAATCCAAGAATAATAGAGAGATAAACTTAGCTACAAATATTTGACATCTATAGTGTAGACACATCTATACTTATAATAAAGCTCAATGTGTGTGTGTGTGTGTGTTGGCGCTCTACAGGCCAGACCGTTGGACCTACAGCTACCAAATTTGGTACATGTATACCTTGGAGGTCCGGAATGTGAACCTCGGAGCCCTTTTTTCAAATTTTTAATTAGAATTCGAATTAATTAAAATTTAAGTGAAATTTCGACGGTTTTCCGCCATAACTTCCGAAAATATGATCGCATAAACATGATTTTTACATCAATTTAAAGATTAAAAAATTAGCCTTCTAATGGTATCAGTGTTTTAATGTAAAACTTAAGCTTCTATTTTTAACGAATTTTTAAAGAAATATTTCAACCATGTTTTTATCACGTGACTGGATAAAATAAAAGAATGCCGGAAGTTCAAATAAAAAAAAATATCATCGCAAAATAAATCTATAGAAATGCAACTTTCAGCACGTGACTGGATAAAATAAGATATATAAAATGTGATATTTTCTTTAAAAAATAAATGCAAAGCAAAGATTTCTACAATCGTTTGCAATATTTACATCATTAACTCAATAAATCTTCTTTATTTACAGTAAACCTGATTGAATTTTGACAGGATATGCATTGAAATCCCGACTTAATGGCATATTTATGTAATCGTTTGCAATATCTGTATCATTAATTTAATACTTTTTTCCCTTTCTCGCTTTCTTTAAAAAACATATTTAATATTTTGGCAACATCATCGAATTTTTTTTAATATTTTGGAAGCAAAACCGATGGTTGAAACTGACTGTTTTATAAAATTAAAGAATATTATTAGGCAAAGGTGTACTTTTAGAACTTTCCGTCCATCATCTTAAAGAAAATACTAATTTCAGGTCAATCAATGCCCGGAATTACTTCAAGGCTAATGAATATGTGATTTAATTGATAATTTTAGAACGCTTTACTCATGACTAACCAGCTGGTCGCCAAAGGCGGCTAGTAGGAACTAAATCCAACAAGTGATCCGCCGTTTGCTGATCAGTACGGTCAGAAACATATACATGCTACTACTGAAAAACGCAAAGACTTAAATGTATCAAATTTGACATATAATTTCGTGACTGCAATTAAACTTTCAATCGGTTGATAAAACCTATCTAAAATAAAAATTCAGTTTTTCGATACTATTAACTACATGCTTGAGATTAAACACCAAAAATGCTAAAGGTGATACGAAATTTAAAATGCTAAATTTACATCAAAACTATTTCTTAATCCTTGTGCTCCAGTGCCATAAAACAGTATTATGTATATTTTCTTTATGAAAGTATATGTGAGAATGTTTTAGGGAATTTATTCCAAGTTAAAATAAAGTTAATAATATTACTAGTTAAAATAAAGCATGCTGTTTATTAACTGAAAATATTTCTTATTTCTAACCTCAGTAATCAATTGTAAACAAAATGCTAAAGTGTAGTCTTCCAAATATATTGTTCTTGCCTTTTCATAATAATATGCTTTAAATTTATATTCGGTGAAAAATTAAAATATCAACAATCCTTTGCATGTTTGCACTTTTAAAAAAGGAATCGAAGTCATCATCATTTATGCCTAACTGCTCGTATAAAAACTATAAGATATTTTAATTTATTAAATAGTTTAATATATTTTATAATTTTGATAGAATTTCTTAAAACCATTTCGGGTTTCTTAAAGTCAACTTTGAAAAGGAAGCCAATTTATTAACCCAGGAATTCAGAGTTTCTTTCGAAAATTTACAACCGTTCTTAAAAATATGTTTTTTATACAAAAAAAGGAAAAAAAAATTAAAGTATTGCTTATGCAATATAGATAAATGCTTTTCGTAAGAATTTTAGAAAAAGAAATCCTTCCTTTCAAAAGAATGGAGAATTGAGTTGTATTATTTAATAATAATAATAGAAAAATGTTTCATTTTTCTTTTAAAAAAATGATAAATTTAGTTTTACTATTTAAGAATAATAATAGAAAAAAGTGTTCACTTTCTTTCTAATTTGTATATATTCAAGCTATTTTTTATTTCTAGCTCACATCTATTCAAAAACGTGATAAAATATTATTGCAAATTAAATATTAGCATTTGATCAAAAACTTTCTACATATTTTTATATGTAAATAAATTACTTCATTTCAACAAGTTTTTTTAATGACTAGAGTTTTAAAAAGAATTGCAAAGTTTGTTATTCATTAAATAAAAGAATATGTTTGAGATTTTCTGATATTATTTTTTCATGCTATTTATCTTTTAAAGAACTTCTACTACCGTTAAAGTTTGCATTATTCCTCTTAAAGAAAGGACAAAAAAATATTTATAAATATTTTGGTCATATATTATTCATATTTTAATTCAAATAATCTGAATCGGAAATAATGAATTCAAAAGAATATGAAATCTCTCATCTCATGAGAAACAAACAAATATTTAGAATCTATTTCTAGAAAATATGTAATAATATAAAGCATTAAACTGCAATACTAGCAAAAGTATTCGGGATTCTCGACGATTAAAATACTTATACCACTTATAATATTTTAAGGCGAAAATTAATTTTATATAAAATGTTATCTAAATAATTTTTTTTTGTTTATCTTTTCTTCATTCTGGATTAAAATCAGAATATCCAGTCAATTTTAAAAAACTTGAAAAAACTAATTTTCAATTTTGAGTTCAATATTTACTTCCAATTACAATATTTGTTACTTATTATTTCAAATACAAAAACAAATACGGCACGAAATTTTAATGGCAGTAATTTTATATTGAATTAAATAGTCTTTACAATTACTTAAAAGAAATCCAATAAAATATATTGTGTTATAAAACTATTTTGGAAACTGAAGCCAAATTTTTAAAAATTAAAAATACACATGAAAGTATGGCTTCTGTCTTACTATGGGGTATTTAAAAATTTTTATTTTTTAAAATATCCTAAATCTATTCAATTATTTATTATATTTTGTAAAATCAGAATAAAGTAAAAAAATAATAATTTGGCTCCTTTGAAAATGTAAATTTTGAATTTTATGATGCTTTAAAAATGAAAAATATTTCTTGGTGGATTTTAGTTTAGTTTAGTTATATTAACGTCCCGTTTAAAGCAACACGAGGGCTATTTTGGGAAGGACCTCGTAATTTTGAACCAAGATCAGATGAAAAGGACGACACCTGAACTGGCACCCACCTCTCCACACCACACCAGCGGGAGGACGTTTGGTCTGACAGATTTAACGTACAAGAGACCCCCTCACACAACGGTTCTTCGGTGGAATCGAGTCTCGAACCTGAAACCCTCAGGTTCCGAAGCCGAGACTTTACCACCAGACCACCACGGCCCATTTCTTGGCGGAATAATTTTCTCTAAATTTATTGCTATAAAGCTGAATACGATAGATTAAATTATAATTAAATAATTATATATTTTTTATTTTTGCGTAGTTGATCAATTTTTTATTTATACTTAAACAAGAAGCCGGCAAAGTTTTTTAAAATTCGGCGCTATTGTTCAAGAAAGATGTGAAAAATTCAAATATATACAGCCGCAACATCTTTAACTATATTAAAATTATTCTTTATTATAAAGAGGATAAAAACAGTGGCTTAGACAACAACGAAACACAACTGATTAATTTTAGTTAATTGAATATTTAATTGATTTTTGTTTTTTGAGATGTTGACTTATTCTTTCTTCAGACATGAACAAAAAGTGACCAAAATGTGTTGAAATTCAACACAATTGCTTAGCAAATATGCAGGGAATATAACTATAGACGGCTGCAATATCTTTATATTAAAACTTTTACATTTTATAGAAAGGGGGGGAAACAATGGTTTAGACAGTAACGGAACACGAGAGATTAATTTTTAGTTAATTGAATATTTAACTGCTTTTGGAGATGTTGGCATTTTTTTTTCGTTAAACTTGAACAATAGACTAGAAATCTAAAAAAAAATAATTCAATATCTACTTACATCAACAAAGAAATTTTTTATTTTGATTGCTTTTTATTAAATAATTATCAAAAGAGTTAGTAAGTATCAAAAATCATTGATTTCGCCAAGAATAGAACATTTCTTCTTCACATTCGCGTGAAAAATGCTGAAATATTTACCTTTTAACAATTGAGCTACTGGCCGTTGATTTCAAATATTTCTTACAAATTGCTAAAACTCAAATAAAA
>JAPMOQ010022198.1:0-21859 GCA_026543055.1 Argiope trifasciata
TAGTAAACTGTAATTCAATTTCTACTTGGTATATATCTGTTCAATTTTGGAATACACTGTGTATTTTGCAAGGAGAGGGGAATATATATAGATAGATAGATTTACTTTAAAAAATCTATATATATTTTAAGAAAATATTTTATTTTTGAAATTTAACTTGTTTAATATGTGAGCGTAACTACAAAATTAGCTTTAGAAATATTATTGAAAATAAAAAAAAAAAATTTCAAAAACAATAAGCTTTTGCTGTTGCGAGATTCGAACTCAGGATCAGAAAAAATCTAAAATGTATGGCCAGCACTCTAGCCATTAAGCCACTCATTCCTTCTGGCGCTGAGGATTCTTACCTTTTAAAAAATATAAACCTAGTTTCAAAGACACGGGAAATCTGGCCAAAAAGACCAATGGTAAGAAAAGTAATGACGTCTGAGCATGTCTCTCAACTTTGAATTTGAAACTTCAAAAAAATATAACAGAACAATGTTAGATGAAATGAAGAGCAAAGTAAGACACATCAGTCTTTAGGCAACGCAAAGAAGAAAGAAATAAAAATTTTGTCCTTTACCAGTACAAAATACAAATTCGCATGCATAGCGAAATATAACATAAACGAATATAAACAAATTTGTATTTTTTAAAGTTAATGGAACATTTTATAAAATTAATTAAATAAGCAAACAAATTATCGATTTTAACGAAACACTTTATGCGCAAATAGGAAAACAGTTTTTAAGTACATTCATCAATTTACATTTTAAACAACAATAATACATTAAAATAATAACGCATTTTCATCAGTAGTCAAAAACATATTTTAATACAACATGCATTTTGATGAATGGAAATGAAAAGAATTTAGTTTTATATGCAAGTGTCCCATTGTTGTTTTGTTCTAATAACAAATTCGTTCATCTAAATCTATATAAATAAAAACGAATGTTTGTCTGTATGTCCCTTATGCGCTGCATAGCCCTAGAGTTGCTTTACAACGGAACGTTAAAATAACTTAACTAAACTAAACTAAAACTAAACTCTTATGCGCTGACGTACCATTCAACCGATTGTGATGAAACTTCATCAACTTATTCCTTACACCTTCGGGACGGTTATAGGCATATCTAAAATTAAAATTAAAAAATCGGATCTCAACCGCATCTGTTTCCATAGGATTCACCTCCAAATAACTCGCCGAGGAGACAATCGATTCTGTAGAAATGTTAAAATTCAAGTTAAAGGTTAATACTTTGTAGCGATTGTACGCAAATTTTCAAAAAAATTATCTTTTCATGGTAAAAATATATTTTCTGTGTTTAATGAATTTTAAGAGAAAATATTTTAATCGCGTTTTCTAACGAGAATTTTGAACGAATATTAAACGAATCACGAGGTAACATAAATAGTTTCTTTCATCACCATTCTTAAAGAATACACAAATCTAATAAATGAATATTTGTTATTTATTTATTTATTCTTTTATTATTTATTTATTTATTCTGTTATTATTTATTTCTTTATTCTTTTATTATTTATTTATTTATTCTTTTATTATTATTAATTTATTCATTTATTATTTATTTATTTATTCTTTTATTATTATTTCTTTATTCTTTTATTATTTATTTATTTATTTAATATTTTAATGCTTCTCCTTTATGTATCCTTCAATTTCAATGAATATATATTCATTGCTGACAAGAAAATAAATATCATTCTTAATGAAACAAGAGAACTCTTTCAAATTCCAAACGACGTTTCCAAGATGATTTCTTTTAAGGCAGCAACGAGCCGGGTACCAGCTAGTAATAAATATATACGTGTTTATCATGGAGCTGTGAGGGGCGTACTTAAATATAATGTATAAATAAAGACTGAAATCTATTTTATTTGATTTCTCTTAATTTAGATGGCGTTTCTGCTTAAAAACGGTAAAACTATAATTAATGCATTCTTTAGCAATAATTAATGCAATCGAATAAGGAAAAAAAATAGAGCTGAAGATCACCATGCTACTGTTTCTGACACCAATTAACACGATAACTATTTCAAATTTCAAACGACGTTTCCAAGATTATTTCTTCTTCGGCAGTAAGTGCCGGGTACCATCTAGTAATAAGTATATACGTGTTTATCATGGAGCTGTGAGGGCTCACTTAGATATAATGTATCAATAAGGACTGAAATAGATTTTATTTGATTTCTCTTAATTTAAAATAATGTTTCTGTTTAAAGACTGTAAAGCAAAAATAAATGCAATAACTAATGTGTTCTTTAGCAATAATTAATGCAATCTAATAAGAGAAAAAAGACAGAGCTAAAGATCGTCACGCTACTGTTTCTGACACCAATAGATTGTTATCAAAACATGCGTCGCCACTAATCCGATGGGAAACTTAAAAACGGACTAAAGCGCACAAAAGCCAAACCGGTAACAATACACGTTATCTTAGATGAAGAACAGATTGCATAGCTTTTGAATAGCTTTAAAACTCATTTTTCTTTTTCGACGTACTTCAAGGTATTCAGGACTTTCAATGAACAGCCAGACACGATCAATTTTATTCCCCTAGGGGTTTAGACAAGTGATGAAACATTGAGAATTTCTTTAAGAAGTTGTTGCCCAGATGGCTAGAAAGTCAAAGGAATGTCTGTAACAGATATTTCAGATGCTACTTTGAATACTCTTCTTCAGACGGAATTCGTGGTTTTTTCAAGGGGTTCTTCTTTCTGTGACTGACTGTTTCTTCTTATCTTTATCTTGATCCCGTTAGTAATTTTGTGGCTGGTTTTTTGGTTCTTCTTTCTGTGGCTGACGGTTTCTTCTTATCTTTATCTTGATCCCGTTAGTAATCTTAATTGATCGAAATCTCATTTGTGTCTTCCATCATGTTTCACAGTTCTGAAATGATATCTTCGAGCTACTATCGCCGTGAGCATTCACAACTAAAGATAACAGATTTTTTTGAGACTTCAGTACTATTTTTCAATTTTGCTATATGATCGTGAATAACCAGTCTGGAATAGTTTTAATATTTCAGTTCTGAGTTGGATGGATAAGAAACTTAATATAATTTGATTTTACAAAATATGATATATACTCACGGGCAGGTTTAGCTGCTTAGAATCGCCTAATGTTCAATTTTCAAGTATCAGGGATTTGGGGAAAAAGCGCAATGTTTCTTATTTTTATACTCACATATTGAATTTTTTTTTTCACGTTCATGAAGGTGGAATTTAGTAATGAATTTTTCCTTCCCTGCCTAAAGTGATCTGTAATTTTTTAAGCTTGTGTGTTTCCGATTATATTATATTATTTTAACATTTTCATAATTTACTTATCAGTTTATTGATTGCTATAACGAAATTTTGATTTCATAGTAATGGCGTCAAATATTTTTCAGAAATAATCGGTATCAAGATTCCATAGTATTTGTAACAAGCACTTACAATTTGAAACTAAGTATAAAACAATTAAAATAAAAAGTTTTAAATTTATAATATTCTAAAAAAATTAAAAATTAAAAAATATTTTTATTTCATTTATTTTACATTATTTACATTATGACTTTTTAAAAGCTGCATTTAAAAATAAATAATATATTACTATTATTGTGTAAAAATAATTATAATTATATATTATACTAAATATAATTTTATTACTATTATTGTCGCCTTCTTATTGGGTATATTTTTAGTAATTACCAATATGTCCTTAGCTGTTGCCGAAAATCATTCATTTCTGATTATTTCAACTGAACTTATCTTATTTAATCAAAACTACTGCAAGAAATTCATTATAATTTTCCAAAATATATCTATGTATTGAGGTAGGCTATTCTAGATACTTCTATCTCTTTGCCAATAGGAAGGCAGACTATCTTTCAGTTTAACCGCATTTTAAAACTAATCTTTCGTAGTTTGGAAGTCATATTTATTTATCATATTTTTTTAAATAATAAACCATTTTTATCCAATTATATGAGTCAAGTTAACTTACGTTTTGGCAAAATTATTTTGGATACTGATTCTCGGTGTCATAATTTTTTTTTCCAAAATTTGTGGCATGATATTTCAAAAGTGACGTGATTAGACGTTGAATTTAATAAAAAAATGTGTGCTGAATATTTTTAATAAATGCTGAAATATATATTTCAATACAGCCGAACAATCTTCTATTTCTGCTTTTCAGCGCTTGGAAAGAAAGCTACAGCATCAGTTGCATGAAGATTATTCCTTTTTTGCATCAAACATTGAATTCATAATACATTAAGAGCGCTTTGATTTAAATATAAATTATTTAGAAAAAAAAAAGCATCCAACTGAAAGTCGTATTAAATCATCATCATTTTAAAACTGGTATCCTAATTTTTTGCATTCCAATTGATATCGATGTCGTGCCAACATGAAAAGGGGATACATTGGCTTCTGAGGATTAAGACCCCTAAGCAACCAATCGAAGGCAGACTTCTAGGTCAAATGAAGATCGACTCATAATCGTTTCCACAACCCCTTCTTACAGGGGGAGGGGGCTCATTCACACAACTGACAGATGGAACAGAGATCAAGAACAACCATGTTGGAACCCGTGACCCCCCACGCGCTACCCCTAAGCCAGGACGAAAAATAGCTTTTCTGCATAATAATTGCAATCCATTATGTAGAAAAAGCTGTTTTTTATCAATTGCGCAAGAATTTCTAAAAAAAAAAACTAATTAATTTTATGAATCTATTAAATACTAGCCGCCTTTGGCGACCAGCTGGTTCGCCATGAGTAATGCGTTCTAAAATTTTCAATTAAATCACATATTCATTAGCCAAAATTTAAGAAATAGTTAAAGTTAAAAGATTCAGTTATTAGTAGTTAAAGAGTCGGTAACTTTATTCGAAAAAACTTTTTGAGTTTAATGCTCTAACAATTTATCGATTATGCTTCCAAAATATTAAAAATGTTTTTTTCGGTGATGTTACCAAAATGTTAAATATGTTTTTTAAAGAAAGCGAAAAAGGGGAAAAATTATTGAATTAATGATACAGATATTACAAGCGATTATAGAAATATGCCATTAAGTCGGGATTTCAATGCATATCCTGTCTAAATTCAACCAGGTTTACTGTAAATAAAGATAATTTATGGAATTAATGATGTAGATATTGCAAACGATCATAGAATCCATTGCCTTGCATTTATTTTTTTAGAAGATATCTCATTTTATATTTATGTTATTTTATCCAGTCACATGCTGAAAGTTGTATTTCTTTAGATTTGATTTGCGATGATAGTTTTTTTTATTTGAACTTCCGGCATTGTTTTATTTTATTTTATCCAGTCACGTGCTCAAAAAAACATTGTTAAAATATTTCTTTAAAAATTCGTTAAAAATAGAAGCTTGAGTTATACATTAAAACACTGATGTCACAAGTTCATCTCTTTTTAATTAAAAGCTAAATATTCTTCACTTTTTAAAGCATTTATAGACTCGTGCTACATACTATGCAGCTATTTACTTCATTTAGACTTTTTTATAGATGTATTTCTATTATTAAACAAAGCTGATTTATTTAATTAATAATATTGTAAAAGTCACAAAAAAGTCTTTGCATTTTCTTTTTTTTAAAAAGAAAAAAACATATTTCATATTTATTTCATTTCATGCAGACACGTGCTGAAAATTGCATTCTTAAATGTTTAATTTGCAATAATTATTTATTTTTTTAATTTGAGTTTTTATCTATCTGATGGCAACCTATTGATAAAAGATAATTTTTCCCCTTCCACTCGTAACGTGCTCCTGCAGATTAAATTTTATTGTTTTGTCCGAAATATATTGTTGAAAAATATAGTTGAAATGCTTATTTAAAAATTCATTACAAATAGAAGCTTAAGTTAAATGTTAAAATACTGATACTATTAGAAAGCTAATTTTTTTATCTTTAAATTGATGTTAAAATCATGTTTATCCGATAATATTTTCGGAAGTTATAGCGGAAAAACGTCGAAACTTCGCTTAAATTTTAATTAATTCAAATTCTAATTAAAAATTCGAAAAAAGGGCTCCGAGGTGCACATTCCCGACCTCCAAGGTATACATGTACCAAATTTGGTAGCTGTAGGTCCAACGGTCTGGCCTGTAGAGCGCCAACACACACACACACACACACACACACACGCACACACACACACACACATATTGAGCTTTATTATAAGTATAGATTATTAAAAACTATTAAGAAGTATCAAATCTATCTTTATAATCTTAAAACTTTAATGCAAATTTTTTCGTAGTCCTATTTATAAGTAGGACCAGCTATTTTTTACCAAGATCTTGGGATTGATTAAAAAAGATAATTCATTTCATAAATTTGTTAAATATTGTAAAAGAATTTCAAAGTAATGTTACTTGATATTAGAACAAACAGAATTATGGAAGGAAAGTAAATGAATTGAAAAGTTTTGCTTAGTGATCAAAATATTAACAGAGCACAAATAAACGCTTTCAAAAGATTCCGCAGTTTTAAATAAAGGCCATAAAAGTTTAAAAAAATAACAATAATATCATTTTACATCTCTTTAATCGATTTCTCTCCCGATGATATCTTACGATATGCGAGTTACAGTAAGCCTCGAAGTGTATAATATATACATTGAAGTGACAAAAGTCATGGGATAGCAATATGCAAATATACAGATGGCAGTAGTATCGCAGAGAAAAAGTATAAATGCGCAGTTCGTTTTCCAGAGCTTTCATTTGTGTTCAAGTTATTCATGTGAACAGGTTTTTCGTGATTTATTTTTCGTGATTTAGAATTAACAGACTTTGAACGTGGAATGTTAGTTGGAGCTAGACGCATGGGTCATTCCATTGCGGATATCGTTAGTGAATTCAACATTCCGAGATCTACAGTATCAAGAGTGTGCCGAGAGTATGAAATTTCAGGCATCACATCCCATGATGGACAGCGCAGTGGGCGACCACCTGCTCTTAACGACCGAGACCGCCGACGTCTGTGTAGAATGGTCAATGTAAATAGACACGCAACACTTCGGCAAATAACTGCAGGAATCAATGTGGGACGTACGAGGGACGTGTCCGATAGGACTGTGCGACGAAATTTGTCTTCCTTGGGTTAGGACAGCAGAAGACCGACTCTAGTGCCTTTACTGACAGCACGACATCGCCAGCAGCGACTCTTCTGGGCTCGTGAGCATATCGACTGGTCCCTAGACCAGTGGAAAACCATGGCGTGGTCAGATGAGTCACGATTTCAGTTGTTACGATCTGATGGTAGAGTTCGAGTGTGGCGCAGACCCCACGAAGCCATGGACCCAAACTGTCAGCAAGGCACTGTTCAAGCTGGTGGTGGCTGCATAATGATGTGGGCTGTTTTTACATGGCATGGACTCGGTCCTCTGGTGCAACTGAACCGATCATTGACTGGAAATGGTTATGTTCAGCTGTTTGCAGATCACTTGCAGCCATTCATGGACTTCACGTACCCACACAACGATGGGATTTTTATGGATGACAATGCGCCATGTCACCGGGCCAGAACTGTTCGCGATTGGTTTGAAGAACATTCCGGACAATTCCAGCGCATGATCTGGCCACCTAGATCACCTGATATGAATCCCATCGAGCATTTATGGGACATCATTGAAAGGTCCGTTCGTGCCCAAACTCCTGCACCATCCACACTTTCACAATTATGGACGTCTATACAGACAGCATGGCTCAATATTCCTGCAGAGGACTTCCAACGACTTGTGGACTCCATGACACGTCGAGTTGTTCCACTTCGCCGAGCAAAAGGAGGACCGACACGCTATTAACAGTCATCCCATGACTTTTGTCACTTCAGTGTATAATATTCAAAAAGAATACATTTGTATATGGCAACTGAATATTACATTTTAATCATTCACTCATTCCCAATAAATGTTTCTTTTGTTAAACCATTTTAATGCTATCAATAACTTTATATCATTATTTTTTAAGACATTTAATCGATGAAACACTAAGTTGATATGCATGGTTTATATGTGGTACTTAAAAATTAGCAATAAGCTTTGCTAGTAATGAAAATTCAGGGAATATAAATTATATTTCATCTTTCAAGAGTAATGGTAATTTTATGGTAAATATAACACATTAAATAATTATATTTAATTTCAGTTTTATGTTTTTTTTCTTCTGGATATCTGATTGACAGTTAATCAATTTGCGTCTCTGCTTTAGAAGAATCGCCTAAGGTAGTATTGTATTGTATTGATTGATTGATATTCAAATTATCAATTTAGTTAACTTCTATTAAAAATTAATTTATTACTGTGGGAATCTGCTGTTTGACGCATACATACCTCCATATTATTTTCAGATTTTTTTTTTCAAAAGTGATATAAACGTATTTCAATAAACAATTTAATTTTTTGCCATTAAGATGCTAACATTTTTAAGTTATAAATGAAAATCTGTTTTCCCCCGATCACTTACTTCAAATATAAACGATTTTGAAATCATTAATGGGTTTCGTTTGAGCATTTTTCCTTAGAGTGAAAGTTTTAAACGTTAAGTGGGGAATATGCTTAATATTATGCTACAATTACATTTTTATAGCAAAAATTTAATTAATTTCATGATTAATTTCATTCTGTTTGAAACAGAAAAAAATTAAAAATAAATAAAAAGAAGGGAAAAATGCTGGGAAATGTAATAGATAGGCTCGTAATATTTCTTATAGCGAAAATGAATATTTTTTCATATTCGTATTGAGAAAATATATTTAGTTTTTTCTTCACAGCAAGGAAATAATAAGACGGACTGACCAACAATGAATAATTACCGACGAAATTGTATATTTTTACATTCCTTTTTATGGAACAGTCAACAAAAAAAAATGATTTAAAAATATATATATCAAAATTATATTTTATTTGATTATTTACTGAAATATTTTTTTAAAAGTTTTTTGTATGAAAAGGAAAATTTATACCTTTGAGTAAGAGGGGTTTCAACTTCTTTAGTAAGAGTGTTGAAATGAAAAAACAATCCAATTATTTTTTCATTGCATTCTAGAGCTATATTCTATGCCTGAATCTAAACAGCAGCAAAAATTTTTAGATCCAGTTTATCTTGCCAGTGTTTATTCAGATCCGGTTTATCTTGCCAGTTTTAATTCAGAACCAGTTTATTCTGCTAAAACTATTCAAAATTTTTTGATGCATTTGAAAATGTTTGAAGTATAGATTTGAGATTTTCAATGTGTTTCTTTTTACTAACTTAGTTCACAACCTAATTTGATAATTAAAGTTATTCACTACCTTTTCAAGAAACTAAAAAAAAAATAGTTTCCACCCTTTTAAATATTTATATAAATGGAAGAAAATTGGACAGCTAAAGACCCAGTTGCAAAAAATAAAAAGAAGCACATTTAAAATTTTTACCACAGAATATTTAAGCAATGGTCCAAGTTATTTGAAATTTTGAATTAATTTTGCTTATTCTGGAAATGTTTGAAAAACATTTTCCGTATGCATAATTTGAGAACCTCAAACATGCCTTTTATGGTTCAGAAATCGCAATTTCAGAAGTTTTGCGGTCCAGATTTCAATCCTTTAAAAGATTCTTTGTAAGCGAACCTCTCAGTTGATATTGCTAATCCTTCTAAGTCAAACCTGAATAGCATTGCTATGATTTTTCCTTCTGGTCATGCCCTCTCTAAGACGTTTAGGAAAAGTTGTTCTCACGGTTTCAGCCTTTTTCGGCTTTCACTTTACCTCTGGAATTAGTAATCCCGTTGCTTTTAAAGACATGAACACAAAATTTAGGTGGATTGCATTTAAAGATTTTTAACAATAAGGCCAGCTGTTTCCCTTGATCCAGGTGCGTTTTGTGGGTAGAAAAGTATTACTAAGATTATGAAATTTTAATAATACTTTTTTAAAAAAAGTATCTAAGTAAGACTAATTGTTGTAAATTTAATTGACTCCTTTTTTATAATTATTTTACTATTTCTAATAATAAATTATTTCTATAATTTTTTTTACTTTTTCTTAGTGATTTTATAGTTATGTAATTGCAAGAAAAAGTTTGAATAATATGGGAAATTGTTTTTCTTTTATTCCGAAAGTGGTCTCAGGGCAAAAAAAGTAAGATCTGAAATAAATAATAGGTAACAAAATTTAGGATATAATTTTTAAAAAGGAAAAAGTTTTATGCGAATAATATTTTGAAATTAAATGAAAATTATTGGCTATTAAGAATGTAGAGTTATATTTTATTTCGCAAAATTTTTATTCAGAAATTCCTTGCTCATATCATTGTTTTTTTTTAATTAGCTCAAGTTTTTTTATGCAGCCTTATATAAGTGAAACATCATGATTATATATAAAATAAGATTTAAAAATTCAACTTAGATTTAAATAATTGCGATTTCCTGTCAGCAGCAGTTAACTATTAAAATATATTGCAGTAGTTAAATGAAAACTGCTAACACCTTTTTATCATTATTGTTGCAGTAGTTTTTTTTTAAACACTTCATTCATAATGCATTATTCATTGTCTCTGAAAGACAAGTTGCATTGAAGCATTAATATGAAATAAGCAAATTATCACGATCATACAAGAAAAAAATATCCCCAAACCTATTTAGTTTCATACGACTTAAAGGTTTTAAAAAGGTCAAAAGTTTAGTCTACACATAATATATTAGTTCTAGTAGTTTTCATGCATGCAGTTTGGGTCCCTATTAATTATTTGTTTTGAGTCTTTTGCATCTGCTTTAATCTATTTGGTGAATGAGAAATGTCACAATTCTCTAGTCACAGTATCTATTTAAAACAACTTGTTTTCAAAGAAAGCGACCTATGGAGTTACGGAGTTCCTTGAAAGTATCCCGAATTGACCATAAGATAAGTTTTCTTCCTTCTTTAAGGAGAAGTGAATAAATAAATAAAAAATATCTGGGAACATATAAGGGGTCAATCTGAGTTTTAAAATTGAAAAAATAGGCGACTGCCTTGATGTCCTACAACAACGAAAAGTAAGAATGCCTTGGTGTCCTACAACAACGGAAAGTGAGAATGCCTTCGTGTCCTACAACAACAAAAAATGACCTGAGGATTTTTATTTATTTATTTATTTTTGCGATATTTTCAAAGTATTTTAATTTTATGCCCTCATTTAATTGACAAAGATATGCTCTTGATTTTATATAAAAAAAAAAAAAATAGAGTACCGACTAGATTTTGGAACGTTGTTATAACAACATTCCTTATTAATAATCTTTCACAAATTTTATATTACTATACATATTTCTAAACAAAGCATATAGCTTTATAACTTTTTAAAAAAAGCTCTATAATTAAATATTATTTAGCTTGTGTTAAAAAACTTTTTTAACTTTTATGCTTAAAATTACTTTTAGATTTGAATTTTTATAGGAGAGATAACTCTTTTGAAAATGAGCTGAAATGAAGTGATTTCGTATTTCAGTTTGTCGAAATTTGCTAGTTAAAATTGCTTGTTTAGAAATTAAAATTAAAATCAAGGAAAAGAATATGGCTTTGAAGGTTAGAAAGAAGAAAAATATATACCAAAATCTCCATAAGCGTCCGTAGAAGACTTAATTTGGCTCTGTTAGGTGTAAGGGCCTATTGTTTTAAATGCTTTCATAATGAGCACTAATCATAATTAATTTAATTAATCGTATACAATTTTATTTTATCACTTTCGTAATAAAATAAAATGTTCTGTAATTTTTACCACACAGAAAGAAGAAAACAATCATACTAAAAATAAATATTGAGCTTTAATGAAAGTTATCATCTATGGGTTTTTTTATCATTAATTATCAACAATTTTATTATAATTATTGTGGCTATTTCTTTTTAGCTATTTTTCATTTGGCGATGCATCATCCATGATCTCCAAAACTCAAATTGCACTTGAGAGCCCTTTCTCAAAAGAATAAGATTTTATGTTTATGTACACAATATAGCTGGAAAGGACTTAATGTTAAGGAGTTTAATGCAATATATTAATTTAAAACAACGGTTTTTGTTTAATGCAAAATATTAGAGAAAAGGTATTTCAATATATTAGAGAGAATATATTTTTATAAACATTGTTACGATCTTTTTTTAAAATTAATTAATTTACAATGCATTATTTATCCTCTGTAAAAGTTAAAGCACATTTAAAGATTCCCCCGAATTATGAATGATGTCCCGATTATGTGTTGTTAACTATTTGCAAAATCTTTGCTATTTTTATGAAACGGTTTGAATGTATTTCGTGTGATAACAATATTAGTTTTAGGATAGAATATCTGATGCATTACGTTTCAGACAAGAAATGTAGGGTTCTATTAATTCATGTCATGAATCTTTTGGGGATTAGAAATCTATTTAATCTGTTTGGTAAATGTGAAGAGTTGCAATTTAACAGTTACTCTTATCTCCTTAAAAAAATTCATATTCTCGTAGAAAATAAGCCCATTGGTGAATCTGCCTGTTCATTTTATCTAAGCGAAAAGAATAATTTTCCCTGCATTCTTTATGATTGTGTTGTCAATTTTAGGTTACAAAATCCCCCGAGATGATTAGAAAGCTCTTTTTTTTTCTCGGTTATTTGGTTGAGTGCCCCATTTATTTGGTGTGTTTTTAATGATTGCAGAGACATTTCACCATTTTATTTATGTGCAAGGCCTTCGGAAATATCGAGTCTGATAACAGAATTCGCCTAAGTGAAATCAAAGATTGAAAGAAGTTGCAGTTAAGAGAAAAGGAAGACATTCCAAGACGCATGTTTAATTATCTCTAACATTTGTAAAAACAATGTGCTAATAAATGGCTGCAACTCAATGGCATTGGGAAGGGGAGTGAAGGGAATGGCATTTGAGGATTCACGCTTCTAGGGCTTAGTTAATATAAAATTATAGTAACATATTTGCACCGCCCTTTAAGATTTATCTCTGGATTATCGAACCTTCCCCTCAACAATGTCTTTACAGTCCGAACTTTCTTTGATTCGTTATCAAATCTCAATCTTACCACAACGAAGTTATGATTAGGAAACTTTTTTCTCTATTTAAGTTCAAATTCGTTTAAAATATTCATTGGGAATTAAAAAGTAATTTCAATTTAAAATAAAGGAAATTGAATTATTATTAAAAGAAGTTTATTCAAATTCATATGATATTTATAATTTATTTTTGAAGCCATTGCATATTTTGCACGATGGAAAACCGCGTCATATTTCTGTACAGAGTCAATGAAGAATGAAATTTTAGATAGCAAGGACAGTTGACGGTCATCATGTGACCTTGACCCCTTTAATGTATCTGTGTGTGAATGCGTATTGTAGTTTTGTTTAAAATAATATGTACATAATTTAATAATTTACTTTTACTAATCCCAGACACGGAGCAATAAATTACAGACCAAAATCCACGAAAACACAGCAAACTACATTGATTTCTTTTCTATTTTAAAATAAAAGCTATGTAAAAAAGCAATTAACATTAATATGCAATGTTTTTCAACTGATTTATAAGAAAATAAATCTGGATAATTAAACAATTTTAATTTAAAGTAAAGGAGGTTGAATTTAAAATAAATTTATTCGAATTCATAGGATATATACAATTTATTTTTGAAGCCATTGCATATTTTGCACGAAGGAAAAACGTGTCATATTGCTGCACAATGTAGAATGAAATCTTAGATGGCAAGCACAGTTGAAGGTCATCATGTGACCTTGATATAACTTTAATTGACTCCTTTAATGTAAGTAACTTTTTTCTCTATTTCAAATTCTTTTTAAATATTCAGTGGAGGATTAGAAAGTAATTTTAATTTAAAGTAAAGGAAGTTGAATTATTATTAAAAGAAGTTTATTCAAAATTGATAGGATGTATATAATTTATTTTTGAAGCCATTACACATTTTGCTAGATGGAAAAACGTGTTATATTGCTGTACAGAGTCAATGTACAATGAAACCTTAGATAACAAGCACAGATGAGGATCATCATGTGACCTTGATATTACTTTGACTCCTTTAATGTATGTGTGTGCGAATGCCTATTGTAATTTTGTTTAAAAAACATATTTAATATGTTCATAATTTAATAATTTTCTTTAACTAATCTCAGACACGGAGCAATAAATCACAAACAGAAATCCACGAAAACACTGTTAACTGTATTAATTTAAAATGAAAACTACATAAAAAAACAATTGACATTAATATGCAATGTTTTTCACCAGATTTATAAGGAAATGAATCTGAATAAATAAATTAAAACTGGCATTATTAAAAGTACAATATTTCATGGCAGAATTGTTTTATATTCATAAGGAGGAGACACGTTTCTTCTTAAAAGAAAATTTTTAAAAAATCATATTTACTTGAACATTTTATGAATTTATTGATGAACTTAAAACAGTGATTTGTGTTAGAATCATTCATAAAGACATTCCTACTTCATTTAATTAAAAAACTAGTCACGTTTCATAAAGATTAATAAGTCAAGATAAATAAGTTTTTTTTAAATCATTTAGTTTTTTAATATCGTTACGTGACCGATCATGTATGAAAGCGATACTATTGCGACAAATTTGTTTGATCCATTTCGTTCAAGCGATAAAATGAAGAAAAATTTTGCATTAGTAGTTCACCGATATTCCAGAAATCTCAACATGTCATTGCCCCAATAGCAAACTCTTTGATTATCTATATTGTTCTCAAATTTTTTACATATGACGAGGTTCATAAATACGAGTATTCTTGAAACTTTTTTATAAACATTGAGCATTTCCTAGCATGTTTAAATCATTTGAAATTCTTGTGGCAAAGGAAATATCCTTTATCATTTTTTTAATCATCTAATTAACTTTTCCTTATTTCATATAACACATCTGTCAGTAATTTTTAAAAAATACATATAAATTATTTGATATTTGTTAAAAAAAAATTTACTAAGTGAATTTATGCTCACGAGACACTTAAAGACGCGTTGTAAAAATCTCACATTGGAATGCATTGTGTTTCGTACATTAAGAAATAGAACATATCATTACAGTTCAAGATAAGAATTAGAGAGTTAAATAAAATGAGCAGTTACTTTTGAAACTTCTTGCGACATCACAGGAAATGATTCAAATGATAAATATTTGTTCTTATGATCTTGAATGAATATTCATTCATCCACAGAAAAATTACTGAATGTTTTTGTGAAATTATGTTAAAATGAAATACCTTGTTTAATTTTTCTCTCTCATCTAATTAGACAATTCAGCAATGAGCATAGTCAACGCTTGTGAAAGTTACGGATTCTATCAAATTTTTGTTTACGAATTAAAGTCTTATTTTTTATTTTAATTTGAAAAATACAAAGACTGGGTACATTAATCATAGTCATTAACACATATTGAGAGTTTTTTTTCCCCTCTACTTATATGATGAAATCTTTTATATTATGCTATAAATAATTTTTAAAAACCTCGTAAAGAAGTAAAAAAAAAATAATGAGGAGGAAATAAAACTTCAACTGCATTTATTTTTATGAAATTTCAATACAAGGCTAGTTTTGAATCTTTCAAAATATTTCACTTTTTTTTCTTCCGTGGTACTTAAGGTAACTCATTAGCCATGTATAATTTTATTGGTACCTTCCAAGAAAATGAGTGACGGCTTCCGAAAAAGGTATTGACGGATTTCATTTACACATTCTTGAGAATACCATCTGTACAGGGTATTAGCCAGGGTATCGAATTCTTTTGTAAACATTTAACCCTTCCAGACTAGGGAATTTACCTCATGGGGAGAAATAATAATCCCCGTGAATTTTTCCGCCTTATTGTATTTGGCACTGCTGTAGGTCTGTACTACCTAGTTACAGTTACCGTTATACCTGGATTTTTAACAGGTGAGGATTGTTAATTAAGTCCTCAATAAGGTTTAAGCGCCATCCATCAATCACAATGCTGGTGGCAAATGTCGAGAGCTAGAAGGGCAAATCCTTTGGCGGAAGAATTTGAAAAGGAAGGATTGGAAAGTTTAAGGACTTTCCTTCGAAGATCTGCGTGGGAATAGTAACGATTTTTGGAGAAGATCTTAAAGATGAGGATTTCTTAAATACGACGAAACGTTACACGATTGTAAAGACTATTGTTCTTATCATTCTTTAAGAAAAGTGCTAAATGTTAAAGTACAGTGCGTTCCCACGATTCCTTAGCATTGTAAAAGTTAGCCAGGCGTTCCACGGGAGATTTCGGCTTATTCATTAGAATCCACATTCTTTATAAATTTTACAATCAAGATAAGTTAAAAATAGTTAGGCTAAAATTTCCCACACTGTGTATCTTGAAACTTAATTTCAATTAAAATAAGCAGGCTGTAAAAATTAGTAAGGCAATGATAACTATTACTGAGGCAATAATATTAATGATGAGTCAATAATATTAATAATGAGGCAATAGCAGTTTCATAACAAAAGAAATAAGTTGGATTAATTTCTCAAATTTAAAAGATTGTATGAAAGCTGATTTCAAACAAAAAGTATCATTTGATGCAACAAAAAGTATCCTAACTTTGTAACAGTAATGACAAACTTTTGCAGTTGCTCATCAAAAATAAAAAAGTGAATGAAATTATAGAAGGACATCATACAGGAATAAGAAATAATTATTAGCATACCGATTTTAATATTATGAGAAGAATGTATGTAATGCTTGATAATGCTTGATTCTTATAACATATCTTTTTAAACGTCTTTACAGATTTTTAAATCGAAATCCTTTATTATTATATTGTTCTTAGTAATCGGAAAGAGAGAGACTGAATTTATAGTAATTATATATCTATTGAATAATAATGACATAATTATTTTATCGGAAGTATTATATAACCGATCAAACAAACAACTCTGATTCACGTCCAATTCTAAATCTGTGATAAGTAGCACTGAACTTTAATGCTTCAAAATTAATTTGTTGAAATATTTTTATATAAAACAAGCTGATGCCCTGCGAATTGCTGCCGCAGAAGAAATAATTTTGGAAACATCGTTTGAAAATTAAAATAACTGTCTTGTCTAAATAGGAATCATAGAAAGAAGGATACTTATTTTCGTATCGAATATGAATACATTCATTGAAATCGAGTGATAAATAAAAGAAAAGTGTAAATAATATTAATTCTATTTTTATTTATTTTTTTACTTTATTATTCAAAATTTTAGGATTGGCAATATTTTTGTTTTAATTTTTCCCTCTTCAGCAGAAACAAATTGGGATCAAGAAAGTTCAATGCCTTGGGCACTTACCTTCACAAGGATATATTTTCAATTATTGCTCTATACAGGATGAGTGGGGTGGGGATTCTTATATACTATATTCTCGCTTCCATCTGCATTTGCCATTGGACTGTAATCCTGCACATGTCTGTTTGCAATCATTATACATTAAAAATCGGAGGTAATCTCTTATCTACACTTATTGGCCACCACTGGATTTATTGGAATATTTATGTAAACATGTTTTTGGCACTGTCTCGTGAGAAGTCAAGACTCCTTGATTTGATTATAATACAGCTGCTTATTTTGCATGATGATCATAAAACAGCTTCTTTCTTCCCATCCTGAAAATTAGTTTCCAAAACCACCCAAGGTGCTATCTTCTAGTCGGCAAACAACTGAAGCTCTAAGCTCTATGTACCGAGAAGCTTAAGTAAAACGTTTTTTCCCCTCTTTCTTCCACATGTTTCGTTTTACTCATTTATTATCTAAGGCTTTAAAAAATGGCCAACCATTGAAGAATCATTCCAGTCGAGCATTGATAGAAGATCGAATCTCCTGTGGTGAAGTAGTTTGAAGTCCTGATAGGTAAAGAATCAAGTCTAGCTCCTCAAGGTGTGTGGCCCCAAGGAGAGAAGGGCCCGAACCCCATGAGCACTGAGCTATTAAGAAGGTGCCGTGGGGTTTTCATTGCCTTTTGTGGAAGAGCAATGATTCGCTTTGTGCAAGCGTTAAATCGAGGGGGGTGTCTAACTGTGGTAGTAATCGATAGCTTTAAGACCTATTAGAAAAACCTGCATATTGTTTCACTTGGTTGGATTTTTATAACACCCTTGAAATGGGCATCCATTGGAAACTAATGTGGCATGAAAGAGAGTTGGATACGTAGAACCACACGTAGAGTAGTATTTTGATTTGCATTATACGAATATGGTAGAACAGGTTATATATTTGTGTATATAGGTTTGAATAGAATTCAAGGGATATAATAATTGGTATGCATGTTGGAAGAGGCTTCGATTGAAAAAGAAATGGAAATAATACGGATAATACTGAGGTGATATTGCTAATTTCGATGCCTGTTATAAGTACAAAGAAATTCCTATTTATCGAACTTCTATGCATCAAGAATATCTATATATTATTTTTTCCCGGAACCTTAGATTTTTAATAGAAAATTGTTTGTCAATATCGAATAAAATGTATCTATCGAAAGCTATATTTTCGCATCAAAATTATGTATTATCTTTTATTTATTTAAACCTTCTTTGAGTCAACAAAATTGATGACCCATAATTGCTTTGGGTCACAAAATGATAAACCATTTTGAATACACCAGATTTAAGTAAATTCGTAAATTTCAACATAGTTTCCGACACCAAACAGGAATGCATTTTCATGAAAGAGTTAAGTGATATTTTAAAACCATAATATCTCTTCTAACAATGGCTGTTTTGTCTGCAAGAAAATTTTTGATTGTATCCACTCATACATTAATCCTTTTTTTCTAGTATAATTATTTTATCACAAAAGTCAGAGTTAATAAAGTATTGTCAATTGCTGAAAGGTTTAACTTTAAACTAGAGCAACGGAGTAAACCAAAATATCTGTTCTAACAATGGCTATTTTGTCTGCAAGATAATCTTTGATTGTATTCACTCATACATTAATCCTTTTTTTTCTAATATAATTATTTTATCTCAAAAGTTAGAGTTAATCAAAAATTATCAATTTCTGAAATGTTTAACTTTTAACTAGAGCAGTGGAATAAAGTAAAACTACTAGCAGTCAAAAACTGGTCGCCTTTAAGTTGTCCAACCAGCAACTTCAGGCTCCTCCTGACATGGTCACTTATGGCACTGAAGGTGAAAGGTCAGTGTAGGGTCAATGTATTTGTGGTATCCTTGGAGGGGTGTGAGTGAGGTCACTGTAAGGGGAGAACAGCTCCCCAAAGAGACTCCCTTAGAAATATATCACAGTCATCAAAAGAAAGGGATCTTTCTTATCTGTGATCTAAATGTCTAGAACGAGAATTTTTGTTGTCATTTGGAATACTAAGCATCCAATGAACTTTAAAAATAAGCTTGGCACAAGTAAAAAAAAAACAGAATTGAAAAAAACTCCTTACCATTGTTTTAGATTATCTGCTGTTAACCTGGATTCGTTTTCGTTTTCTTTATGATAAGATATCGAAACTGTAATTGATTTGAAGCTTTCGGTCTTATGATTATGATAACTTATCAGTTACTTCTTTTCAATACGTTGATAAGAGATACTTTGCATTTTAGCAAATCAAGTATAAAAAGCGATTAACAACATCAACAAAAAATCGGGTGTTTAAGACTGTAATTGTTAAATTGATATATTAGTGGTCAACAAGAAGAAAGCTCATTTACGGTTTTTCAGTCGTAAATGAGCCTATCTCAATCTAAAGAGTTTTCAATTATTGTTCTCAAACTTTAATTATTAGTAAATGGCAGACTGCCAAGGGAAGACCACATAGATATGTAGCTCTTCGGAAATAGCATTATTTTCTTCTCCTTTTTCATCATATTTAGCTTTAAAATATTGTATAAAGACACTAAAATTTTATAGTTAACTATTGAACAAGATGGCTTACTATGTAGGCAAAGTGACATTCTATTCTATACTGCATTCATGCATGTAAATAAAAGGCGGCATAAGGGAAATCCACCAAAAATCAAGCTCTATATTTAAGTATAATAGCCGATAGATTCTTACTTCTAGTGCAAACTTTTACATTTGGAGATATGAAAACTTTTTTTATGTATTTCCAGTAATTGCCAAATTACGAAACAATACTCAAAATTTATTACATGCGAAACATAGGCAATTTCTCAATTCAGCTAAGGCAATAAGTTAATTAATCGCACGAATTTTCTCATGACTTTATCAGAGAAGAAGTCACTTAGCGGCAATGTGAGGTAAATAACTTCCATTTCAATCTTTAGAGGAGATTAGACGACTGACTGGCTTAGAAGATATTGGTTGAGGAAGCAAACCTTCCTCATTTCAGATAAGCCTATAGACAGTTTCAAAACACCGAATTTATGCCTTCTGTTGACCATTTGTTTGATTAACTTGTCAAATGTCTCCTGCAACTTGGGTGCCACTGTTTTCGTAATAAAATCCTTTGAAATGAATTTACAGAATCTTCTTTCATTTGTAGCTTATTTGTAATTCATGCATTTATATACTTTGTCGTTGGCGCTGCATAATCAGAAGTGGTTTTACCTCCAGTAAACTCAGTCAGCTCAGCTCTGCTTTAATTTGTAGAATTTATTTTTCTGATGATATTCTGGTATACAAAATTAACAGAGAGAAAGCATTGCAATTGTTAAAAATATCACCCTCGAGTCCTATTTTTTTCTTTCCTTTTTGAATTACCCATAGAACGGTTTACAGAATTCTTCGAATTGAATTTACATTTCGAAGCCTACATTATTAGTGTATGCATAGTTACTAATGCAGGCTATATTGTACATTAAGTCTATATTTATTAGAGTAATAAAATTTTAATTCGGCAAAATTAAGCCGCAATAAAAGCAAGTTTCAGAAAGTCATAAAAAAGAAAGTTTCTGACATTCGCTAAAAACTGAAAATAATTACAAAGATGAATTAATTACAAGTGTGAATTATATTGTAAATAGGAATTAATTGCAAGCATGAATTATATTACAAGTATGAATTAATTACAAGTATAAATTATGTTACAAGTATGAATTAATTACAAGGAATTTACAAATATGAATTAATGTTCGAAATTAATTAGATTTATTTAGAACATTTCTATTTCATTCATGCTTTTATGATTTAATTTGAGTTCCAGAGTTTTATTCAAAACTTTTGAACACGTTTTAGTACACTAATAAATGTAGGCTTAATTTTTCATACTTCTAATGCTTAATATTTCCAAATATGAGAAAATATATTGCTCATTTACGGTATTCGGTGAGATTAGAAGATCAAGTACACGACAATGCAATCCAAGGTCAAGAAGATTAAAAAAAATCTGTAAAAATGCTACTCAATAAGTGGCGATTAATCAAACAAAAATTTCGTCTCTAATGTAGCCAGAACTCACGACATAAATATTAGGATACATATCAATATTATCGGTTGTTTTTAAGCCACTTAATAACCATAGATTAAGGAGTTTTATTTCAAAAAACAAATGATTGCATTTTACATCTGGAACTTATTTTCCAAATAGCTGTAATGAATTGCGATATTTTTTTATTATTATTATTTGTTTGATCTTATAAGCCTTTTCAACCTTTATTTGATAAATCGCACAAAACTGTATGTTACAAAAATTGTTATCCCAGAAACAACATTTCAAGTGGACCTCAAAATAATTGAAGGAATTCATATAAACCTATTTTCAACGGAAACATAATATAGTTTTAAAGAAAATAGATAATTATTTTAGGGGAAATACTGGTTAAGACTTTCAGAGAAAATCTAGGAAACCGATTCTAACCAGACTAAAATCAGTTCCCTAGATTTCCAACTGGTAACAAGAAAAAAGGTATAAACAACTGGGA
>JAPMOQ010022225.1:0-37548 GCA_026543055.1 Argiope trifasciata
TCAAAGTTTCACATGATTGGTTGAATTTCGTTTGCGGACAATATTTCAGACAACATTTTCGAGCTGGTTCGAAACAGTTTTTGATTATGAAACTTGCTTGACCGGTTTTCGAGGGTAGAAACAGAAAAGTGCTGGCGAAATTTCACCGTGTGATAAGGCCTTTACTTTACTAATTACTAATCGCCTTCGGTGACCAAGAATCCCGCTGAAAATATTTTTTGTATTTAATTTCTTTTAAATCGTTTAGTTATAATTTCATGCCCATAATTCCGACAAGTCAGATATTAAAGCCATGTTATTTTAAGTGCATTACATATAATATGCTTATTGCACATATGAATTCTTCTCATATACATCAGCTGCGTGACATCATAACGTTAATAAAAGCTTAAATGTCATTTTCATCTATCATCTAAAGTTAGCAGTTCTGTAACTTCACTTTTTAATTAGTCTGAAAAGAGAAATTAAATAGAAGCCTTTTTTATCTTTCAACAAAGTAAAAAAATCTATCTGTCAAATACTAATGAAATACTGACAATTATTTCGTCTATAACAGAGAAAATATTATTTTGAAATAAAATATAAATTAAACTATTTCATAACAACTAAACTGGAAGCACTGTAAAGATAATTTTTGAACTTTGAAATGGCGCGAAAATTATTTTTATAATGGAATATTTACAGAAGATAGAGCAGAAAGACACCAAAACTCAGATTAATTTTTAATTAATTTAAATTACAGAAAAATATTTTCGAGGTTCACAATCCTATTGCCCAGGGTATACATGTACCAAATTTGGTAACAATAAATGAAACAATCTGTCATACAGAGCGCCAACATACAGATATTCACTTTATTATAAGTAAGAGATATGCATTGATGCATATTTCAACATTTCAAAGTGTATATCTACCATATATCTGATAGATCCTAGTTAAACTATCTGATTTATTGAGCACTAGACGCCTTTGGCGACCAGCTGGTTCGCCATGAGTAATGCGTTCTAAAATTACCAATTAAATCATATATTTTTTAGCCAAAATTTAAGAAATAGTTTCAGTTAAAAGATTCAGTCATTAGTAGTTAAAGAGTCGGTAACTTTATTCGGAAAAACTTTTTGAGTTGAATGCTCTAATAATTTATCAATTATGCTTCCAAAATATTAAAAATGTTTTTTCGTTGATATTGCCAAAATGTTAAATATGTTTTTTTTAAGAAAGCGAAAAAGGGAAAAAATTATTGAATTAATGATCCAGATATTGCAAACGATTACATAAATATGCCATTAAGTCGGGATTTCAATGTATATCCTGTCTAAATTCAATCAGGTTTACTGTAAATAAAGATAATTTATGGAATTAATGGTATAAATATTGCAAACAATTTCTTAGAATCCTTTGCCTTGCATTTATTTTTTATAGAAAATATCACATTTTATATTTATATTATTTTATCCAGTCACGTTCTGAAAGTTGTATTTCTTTAGATTTGATTTACGATGATAGTAGTTGTTTTTTCATTTGAACTTCCGGCATTGTTTTATTTTATCCAGTCACGTGCTAAAAAAAACATGGTTAAAATATTTCTTTAAAAATTCGTTAAAAATAGAAGCTTGAGTTATACATTAAAACACTGATACTATTAGAAAGCTGATTTTTTTATCTTTAAATTGATGTTAAAATCATGTTTGTCCGATAATAATTTCGGAAGTTATAGCGGAAAAACGTCGACATTTCGCTTAAATTTTAATTAATTCTAATTCTAATTAAAAATTCGAAAAAAGAGCTCCCAGGTGCACATTCCCGACCTCCAATGTATACATGTACCAAATTTGGTAACTGTAGGTCCAACGGTCTGGCCTGTAGAGCGTCAACACACACACATTGAGCTTTATTATAAGTATAGATTAAAACATGCGCACACATGTATATATACTCCTTTACTAATATTTAATAATAAATAAATGATATTTAAATAATAAATATGAATGTGCGTGCCTACTCGCGTATATACATGTGTATGTTGGTCAGATACACATTTAAATAGATCTAAAACTATTTATCAATATTTATTTCCTGAAATATAAAATGTGTATCAGTATGCAATTTTTACAAATTTTAATAAAATTACTTAAATTTCAGTAAAATTGTATTAGTGTTTTTTTTTTTTTTTTTTTTTTTTTTTTTTGCTGTAACTCCCAAACTTATAATTCCACAAAAATAATTTTTATTCACCTTAAAATTCAAAAAATTACTATCTCAATTATACTAATTTATTTCTAGTACATGTTTTTTTTTTTCTAATTTTTAATACATTTTTTTAAAAAAATTCTATAATATATTTAATTTTTGCAATGAAATTGAATTGGGTTTTCATTATTTGTATAAATACAAATTATTATATCCTGGATATCTCTTCTGTTGACGACGATCATATGAAGAGATAGCTAATTTTTCCATAATTAGTAGATTCATGTTTAATAATAATAATTTTTTTAAAAAAATTCAAAATTTTGTTATATAAACAATTATGATTCACAAGTAGGCATTGGTTAATTTTTTTCAAATGCACGTATTCTCGTTTTCTCGTACATGAAGTACAGAGAAAGTATATCATCGTCAAAAACTTCCAACTCGAGATTTTGATGAATCTACGTTTCAGATCTATCAGACCGAAAACTGCATATTTGTCTTTATGACTACATGTTATATATGACAACTATAACTCAAAAACGCTGTGAGGTATACGGTTGAAATTCTGTACATAGAATTATGATCGAATTTCTAGATTTAAATTTTGAATGGACTCTAATTAGATAAAGTCTGCCTGTCTTTATCTATGCTACAAGCGAACTTAAACAAAAATGCCAAGAATTAAGTAGATAAATTTTGTGTACAAGTTTAGGATTTAAAATATAGATTCACACTTTTAAACTAATTCTGTTAAGTTATCGACTGTCTATCGGCCTGTACTTCCACATGCTCAGTAACTCCTAATCGGAATGATATAAATCAGTGAAATTCGATATGCGATTTTGTGATTACCATATAATTGTTCGTCCAATTTTTGTTCCATTTTGGTTGAGGAAAAAGCATTCAAAATGCAGATTTGTATTATATATTAAATAAAAACATTAGATTCTAGCCTAAGTATTATATTTCATAACCATTATTTCCTAATGCCAGGTAAGGAATTTATGGCTTCGTCCATGCCATTAGAAGGAGATATTGACAAAATTCACAAGATGTTGTTCAATGTTCTGAATGCCGGGCAATGTCGAAATATACTGTTACGATGTTCCACGTCATTTTGTGATAATAAGTCAAAGTCCATAATTTTATACCAAAGAAAGAAGGGGGTTAACATTTCATTAGAGCGTAAACAAGAAAATTTCTAGGAGCCCGCGCCCCCATTGATTGAACATTTTTTGCTACTCTTTGTTATAATAATAATTAGATGCATAAAAACATATTATCCACCTATTGCTTGAAAATTGTTTTATTTTTATCACTTTAGACACTGAATTTTTATTGTTAAATCATATTGAATAATCATTTGAATTAT
Source organism: Argiope trifasciata (assembly GCA_026543055.1). Lineage (NCBI taxonomy): Eukaryota > Metazoa > Arthropoda > Arachnida > Araneae > Araneidae > Argiope > Argiope trifasciata. The sequence goes on from JAPMOQ010022225.1 coordinate 3,566, forward strand.
AATATAAATTATAAAAATATTTTGTATTAAAATAAGACATTTATGCTAAATGATTCGCCTACCTTGGCTTATACTTTCAAAAAAACAGCATTAAAGTTTATATTTTAAGTGAGATGCGTTATATATTAAAGGTATAAGGTTGTTAAAATAGTACCGGCTACACGTCTAATAAAATTTGTCCTCTAAAAATATTTTGCTATGGAAGGCATCAAGATACAAAAAAATATTTAATTCAAAGTTTTAGCAACCGTTTGTCTTGGTTAAACAGCTGGTCACAAAATACGGCTTATCACGAGCAAACGAAGTCACTGAGCCATAGAAGTTAAAAGAAAAAGAAAATTTTGGTTAAATTTTTGAAGTAATTGGATTTTATTAGAAAATCTCAAAGGAAAAATGGCCAGAACATATATGACAATTTGAAAGTAAAAGATAGTTTGCTGTCAGAATTGAGATGTAAAGTGATGTCTAAATGAATTTATTGAAATCAATTACAGCTAATATCCTCTGTAAACCAGCTGAAATTCAATAAAGAAGGATGTATGTGTTAGCATTTTACAGTAGATATTGTTATTTATTTAATTTTCAACAACAGGAACATTCTTGCCCTGAAAATGAAAATAACTGTTTACAATGTTTCATCGCCAATTTTCTTCCATTGTTGAAAATCATAAAAGAATAAGGATTCTTTTTGATATTTGATTAGTTTACTAGGCGGATAAATAAGTGAAGTTATATTACTACGAAATTTATTGATAACCGAAACATATAATCACATTTTCAATTGGTACCATGATATATCATGAGACGGATCCCCTTCAATTTCATGTACACAGTGAAATGAGCTTATCTAAATTAAAGTAACAAAAACTTCTTGAATGTGTGCCGATTCTATAGCACCACAGGTATGAATTTTTATCTAAATTATTTAATTGTTAAATAATTGTTAATAACTAACTAATATTGCCTATATTATCGATGAACGAGCTAGTCGTCAAAGGCAACTAGCATTGTATGAAATGATAGTTGTAGATAGCTGTTTCCCATACATATGTTTGTTTTTCGATATTCTTTTCTGTCTCTTTAAAAAAATAAATTACTACGGAATCAACATCATAAAAAATTATCTCAAAATACATATGATATATATATGTATATACTTTATTATAAGCCAAACTGTAACGTTTATTATTTTATATAAAACCATAAAAAAAGCCACACAGAAAAAAAAAAAAAAAAAAAAAAAAAAAAAAAAAAACGTTTCCCGTTCATTATTGGTTTAGGCCAGGCAGTGCAATGCACAATGCGCAGTAGATAGCGCGATCGCGGCACTCTGAGGGTGCCGGTGTTTATCCTGTCTGCAACAGCTGAGGCCAGTCTTTTGTTAAAGACAATGATTCAGCAATAATATAAGGAAAGATTTTTAAATAACAGAATATGATTTCATAAATTTTTGAACTTTACTTCTACTATAAAAAATGAATGATCAATGGAGCGACTACCTTTCGATTAAGGAAGAACCATTATCAGAAATTAAGGTAATATTTGAATTGTTTTTAAATCATTAAATCTGAGAAAAATGTATATTATCTTGTGAACTTAAATTAATATGAATTTTATTAATATTGATACGTGTGTCAATATAAAATGTTAATTTCTACAAACAAATACTAAGACTTCAGTTATAATTTTTTTTCCTCATTAAGAAATCGAATATGAATCCCAAAGTTTCGAATTAAAATTTATTGTACTGAACTTTGAAATTATTTAGTTTTCTTTTTTAATTTTTTTAAATTCATATTTTTTTATCACTGCATATATTCTTTTTATTATCTTCAAATTTTACAAAAAATGAAATGTAAATGCCATATTCTTTAAATGAGTTAAATGTAAACATTGAATAAATAATTTAATGTAAACATTTTAAAAGTATAATTTCATTGTGTAGAGCAAATAATTATTTATAAATATTTTAATAAAATGGTGGGTAATTTTTTAAAATGCTGAACTGTTGTTTTTATTTTCTGAAATTTCATAAATTTTTCTGTAATATAATTTGATGTTTTAAATATGCCATCACTGGATCGCACAAAGAAATAACAGTCATTTATTCAAAATATTATGTTTAATTCTTCCATATGATTTTTATCATAATCAATGATCAAAACTGTGGAAACTTTCTGAGGAAATAGCTGTTTTTTCTAAGCTTAGTGCTCAATTATATTATTCATTAATGTTGTAAAATTATTTATTACTTAAAGTCTACTTGGCAAGATTTGCACCAGTATTATGGAAAAGTATCAAAAAAAGGTATTTTTAAGAGGATTTAAAAAACAGTTCTATGCTGTAATATTTTCAGAAGTTATGGCAGAAAAATTCCAAATGTCGGCATAATTTTTAATTAGTTAAGGTTTTAAAAAAAATTCATCTTTTACTCTTTGTCATGTTCCAAAGTAAATATGTACTTAAGTGCGGTAGCTTTAGATCATATGTCTCAGGTGTAAAGCTCTAAAACTCGTATGCACACACACGTTCATTCATGCACAAAGGCACATATTCATTTGATAATCAACCTTTGAGTAATTCTGGGCATTGATTAGCCTGAAAATGATTTATTTTTTTAAGATGGTGGTCAAAAAGATCTAAAAGAGCACTTTTTTATAATAATAATCCTTTTTTTTTATTAATCAGTTTTAATGATTGAAGATTGATTGGTGTAACCATTTTTGTTTAAAATATTAGTTAAAATATTTTGTAAAATATGATTCACTGAGCAAAATATGAAAAAATCGAAAAGTTATTCATCAGTGCATTTTTTTTTGCATTTATTTATTTCATTTAGACCAAGTTAACAGTACTAAATATGTATCTTATTGCTAGTAGTTTACTGATAAGCCTTTGGAACCGAATTCGAATGTGTATTTTGTATAAATTCAATCATGTTTAGTGTAAATAAAGATTTTCTATTGAATTAATGATATAGATATTGCTAACAATCATGGAAATCTTTGCCTTATATTTATATCTTTAAAAAACATGACATTTAAGATTGAATTTGCAATAATAGTTTATTTATTTTGAACTTCTATCAATACAATAGCCAGACTATAATAAAAGCTAATTTTTGCCATTGTTCATTTATTATCTTTGGATGTAAAATTTTGTTATGTTCAAAATATATTGTCTAAAAATATGGTTAAAATATTTCTTTAAAAATTCATTTAAAATAAAAACTTGTTATATGTTAAAATTCTAGTACCATTAACTAGCTAATTTTTTAATACTGAACTTGATATAAAATTCATTTTTGTGCAGTAATATTTTTGGAAGTTATAGCAGAAAAACGCCAAAATTTTGCTGAATTTTTAGTTTATCGAAAATTTGAAAAAATCACTTCAAGATACATATTGGGTCATGCGTTTGACGCAGCATGGCCAAATATGGCTTTTAATCCATTAAACCAAACTAAACCAAGATACATATTTTCGGTGTCCAAAGTATACACATGCCAGCTTTGGTAGCTTAGGTGGAACAATCTGGCCTGTAGAGCACCAGTACACACACATTGAGCTTTATTATAAGTGTTGACTTTTAATTGATTGATTAAATTATCAAAGAGCTTAATTCATCATTATCACAAATGAAAGCAGCTAAATGTACATCATGTAGTATGTGCTATGATATATTTTGAAGTTAATCAATAATTGTTTGTGCTTGGAAATGAAAATTATATCCATATTTTTTTTTTCACTAACAATTAAAAAAAATTTGAACTGAAATTTAATTCAGATTTAAATTTTGAAAGCAAAAGTTATTTTACAATACTTGTGAAAAATGCTAGCATGAAATATCTTGAGCTGTGTCATTTTCATAGTAATTTTAAGAAGTAAATTAGAAATTTCTTTCTAAACTTTTATTTGAAGTATTTTTTTAAAAAATAAATCCCTACCTAATTAATAAAAGTTAACTTTTTAATACCACAATTCTTTTTGCTTACTAATTTTTTGTAGGCTGCTGAATTTATGAAATTGGAAAGATTACTACTGCTTTTTTAAAAGTAAACATAGCAGCAGTCACTAGATAAAATTTTGTTAAAATTTCAAAAATTTGATTTTTTTCTGTACTGGTATTGTAGAAGTTATATAAATATATTTTCGGTAAAATCCTATTTTAGCCCACCTCTGGCGACTTTTTCAAAATCTTGCCAAATTTTCCAAATCTTGCCAAATTGAAAGTATTTGAAGTATTTTCTTCAGATGTTGTCAGGGTTGCCATTTTGGAATCATTATTGCTGATATTTGGCGAGATTTTGAATAAGTCGCCAAAGTTGGGCTAAAATAAGATCGGCCCATATTTTCTGCCTGTATGTTCTGGTTGTTATATATGCTGTATTACTTTTTTAAAACTGCTATTCCCATAATGTTTATTCTGTTGAATCTTTAGCCATCTCATAAGTGATATTACTACTTTGCCCTGCTGTATAAGTTATGAATGCAATGAACATGGGTATTTTTTGAGGGGTTTATAGTATGCTGAAATAAATGGATTCTATATTTTGCATGGTAGTTAGTTTTATGATCCCTAAAAAATTATAAGGTTAGGTATGGCATATTTATTACATATGCCACCTTTATAATGGATAATAATTTTGACTATAAAATTGAAACTTAAATTTTAAAATGCTATATTTTATAAATATTAATGTGCCATTCTGTTAATCTATTTTTGTTTGTTGAATTTAAATTTTTTCTTGAATTAATTATATTTTCTTATATTTATTCTTTAGGAGGTAAAAAAAGGTGATATTTAATTTTTTTTTCTTTCAGAGTGAAATGAATTTCTCTGGATTTCATGCACTTTCTTCTTCTGCTGAAATAAGTGATGATGAACTTGTGAGTCTTACTGTAAGAGATCTTAATCGTCTTCTGAAAAATTCTGGCCTGAGTCGTTCAGAGATTCAGCGTATGAAACAAAGAAGACGGACTTTAAAAAATCGTGGCTATGCTGCAAGTTGTCGTAACAAAAGACTTGAACAAAAAGATGAATTACAGTATGATCGAGCTGTTATAATTCGTGATATAAATAATTTGAAGTTGGAAAATAAAGCTTTAGAGCAAGAAGTACTTCAAAGGAAAAAAAATTATGAGAGTTTAAAACAATATGCAATGAGCGAAAATATTTATATACCTCCTGAGTTAGATATCTGATATCTAATCTCTGCTGTTAAGTGATTTTATGAGTAATCTTTTCACAATAAGTACTATCTCACCTCACAGTTTTGAACCAATCAAAATTAAAGCTGCATATGTTTTTTATATGTCTTTTTAGTTATACTAGTCAAATAATTTTTGAATTTTTGTTCTTTTACAGAAGTTCAACAAAAAAGTACAAAAAAGATAATTACTCAAGTTTACTTCAGAGAATTTCATTACTATATCAACCTCTGAGTAGGCCTATGTTTTTGTTTTAAATTAAAAAAATTACTCAATTTCTGATATCCATACATAGAAACTGGGTTTAATTATCATCAAATAGGCAAATTGAGAAATTGCTGAAAGGCATCCCAACTTCAGATAGTCATGGGACTCGCAGTTGACCACAGCAAATCCTGTTGATCCTGTTATGTTCAGTGGCGGCGGGGTGTCAGCTGTATACAAGAAGTCATGGGATTCAACATTTTTTTAAGCACTGTCAGAGTCAATTAATTCTGTGTTGTCATTTGATTTTCAAAAGTGTTAATATTTAAATTAAAATACAAATATTGCTTAAATTTTATAACTTGAGATCCCCCCCCCCCCATGCAAATTGATATTGTCTATCCTTCCTCTTTACTTGGCTGGCTTGTATCTACAGTCTTGGAAATCTTATGTCAAAAATGTACATTTTTTTTCACAATCTTTTAAAATATTCATTTAAAATCTTTAAATGTGTTAATTAAACAAACTTTTGCTGATTATGAGAAGCTTCATTTCACTTTATCATAATATTTATAACTAAAAAAAACTGCTAATATTACTATTAACAATTTTGATTTAAATCAATAAAAATTATCTGTCTTTGGAAGTTCGCGTGAAAGGGTAGTGTTACTTACATTGTCAGAGAATCCTTACTGGACTTAATCTGTCTCTGTATGAACTCTTTTTTCGTACATTTTAAAATTACATTATTGAATGATAACGTATTTATTTTATTAAAATACACTTATATGAAATTACTATTTTTGTATAATTCGCTTTCAAATTTACTTATGTTGAATATTTTCTAAAGACTCTTTGAAATAATGACTTTCTTCATAGAATTGCAAAACAAAAGTGGAGTATTTTGTGTTACCTTTTCTTTAAAAATGATGACTGAAATACTATATGATTGCTTTGTATTGTACATTGAAATATTGTTACCCATACTTACTATCTCTTAACTAAGAAGCAAAAGTGGTTAAAGTTTACTGCATAACTACTGTTGCTGTTGAAAGAAATATTTAAATTATCTACAATGTATTTAGTAAAGCTTGTGTTGCATGATCATTATAAATTACTAGTTTGTTGTTACAATTTCAATGTTGAAGTTTCGTGAGATTTTTAGTACCATTCTAAAACTGAAACATTTGCTGTTTGATTTCAACACTAGTGAACAAAATGGCATGTGTGTAATTTTGGTAGGAAAGTCTTCATATGCTATATATATATGTATTTTTTGATACCCAAGATTTATCTCAATATTTCATTATATCTTGGATATAGTTTATATCTAAGATTTTATCTGGATGTTTCATTAATCATTGGTTTTTAAGTATTAACTCATTACTTGTAAGAAAAAATAATCATTTGATAGGTTTCTATATGTAATCATTCATTAACCTTGTTTCATATTCAAAGGCTCTGTAATAAATTTTATTAATATATTTTTTTCCCCTTATACATATTTTCCTTTTTTCATGTGCAAAAATTGACTGAAATATTTGGAATTAACTGTATTTTCTTTCTCATTATTATTTATTGGCTTTTATTATTATAAATCTGATAAAATAAGTGTCTGCTTAAAGTATTTCATTTTTTAAAAATTAATTCATCTTATTTTGTTCAGAAATAATCTGTTCTTATGAGAATGGATTGAAAATACACAAATATTTTTCCTTAAATAATCAATGCTGCTGTCATCTAATATATTTTTCATTTTAACAAATACATTCTGGAAAGTTTCTTTTACTAAAATAAGATATAAATATTTAATATGCCATAATATAAAAATATATATTATGTATTTAAACTGTTGTGGATAATTTATTGCAGCATTATTTTTATACTAATATATAGAGTTAATAATTTGATACTCATTTTAATCACATTTTGCCTTTATAAGCTTTAAAGAGTTTAATGCCTTCTGTAGCAAATAATGAGTTTTATAGACTTGCCACTGCATTATACCCAACATTGCTGTAAAATTCATAGTAAGAGAGATATAAACATGAAATCTAAAGAGTAAATATTGCCATATTTAAAAAAAGTTTTTCAATAACCCTGAATACTAAATTATTTTATGCTAGGGTTATTTATTTTTTTTAATCTTATAAGCAGTGTAGAGTGTTAGTTTATATCATTGAATCTTTTTTTAAGTTGATATAAAAACTTTTAAATACAAAAATCAGTGCATAATAAAATATTTTATATATGGTGATTACATTAATCTACTTAACTTTTGTTGAAAAAACTAAATAAACCATGTAAATTAATCCTGTTATGAAAACTGAATTTTCAAGGTAGCTTTTATCAATATTTATATATAATTTGACTACTCCTGAAAAAACATGATTTCTTTATAACATGTTAATATTTCAAGGTTTTTGTTTGGAATGACTAAAAAGAATTTCATAATTCTTATGTTATATACTCCAGTTTTTATTTTCAGAGTGGTTGACTGAATTTGCACAAATGTGTAATTGTATGTAACTAATGTGAAGGGTTTTTTTTTTATGTTTAATAATCATATATTTAAAATTTTATATAATTCTTTTGAGGGTTTTTTATTTATTTTTGCACACTTAGCAATTGTTACTTATATACTGCACTAGTGATTTTGAAATATTTATTCAAATGTAACTTAAGATACAGTTACAAAGCAAGAAAATATAATTTCTTGTATCTATAATAAATATTCAATTTTACTTATATGAAGCATTTTATTCAAATATATTTTGTATCAAATTATGTTTTACAGTATATAAGTTATTGGATTGTTTGAAATTTTAAAAATGTATTACTGCAATATTTTGTATCAAATCCTAATAAACAAATAATTTATTAGCACTTTATTTCTGTTTAATTCAATAAAAAGGTAATTTTTGAAATGTAAATAGCACCTAGCTCTTAGAAATACAAGTATTTTTTTTTTTTCCTTCTTTTGTCATAATCAGTAATAAAATTTTGACAGTGAATTATTCATGTTTCAACAAGATTCAGATCGATTTATTTTGCAAATGTGTTAGAAAAATTTTTAGTGCTGGAATTTTTAAAGGCTTAAATTTTAACTTGTTCAAAAATTTGTATTCCAAAACAGCTAAATAAATTATAATCTAAAGAGCATATGGTACTTTTAATAATAATCTCAAGATTACGTCAAGGTCACCAAAATAGTCAGATATTTGCAACAGTTATAATTGAAAATTCCCATAAGAAAATAATATATATATAATTCAATTGTTATTGTAGTTGGCGTAAAATGAAGTATTTATTTGAATCGATAAAAAGATGCGATATAAATAATCAATATTAATTTCACTTATCTGATATTGCAGCTCATTGAATTAGTCATCTTATAATATCCCCTCTGCAAAACTTACTGCTTTTTATTCTTGTTTAAATTACCTTGCTATTAACATCAATCTATCTTAACTACAAAAATATTCTACTTTCCTACTACCAAGTGAAGTTAATAACAAAAAAAACCCTATAATATATTAATGAATTATTAAACTTATGTGTATAAGACATTAAAGAAACAGAAGAAAAAGAATGTAGATTATGGCATTTGGTGACAAAATTTAAAAATATTAATATAATAAACTCCATACATAAACAAACGTATTCGATGATTTTGGTAAAAACACTTGTTCTCTCTCTCTCTTTTCTTATTTCACTTGGGAATTTAGATTGCAATTAAGAAGTTTGGCTTATTTATTTGTTATTGATTTTTGAATAAATAGACTATAATGATGAATTTTTAAAATTGTTGTATATACACTAGTTGTCTTAAATCTTCAAATGAGGCGGGCTGGGAAAAATCCATTAGTTTATTTTTGAGTGTAATATTTTCATTGTTTTACTATTGATAACATATTGAGCACAATTAGTTACTTTTACATTCACAAGATATTTTAGGATATTCTTTCTAATATAAAAATTAGTAAGGGAAAATGTTTTTTTATTAAAAAAAAATATCCTTTACTCCCTCTCTTTCACCAATTAAAACAAAATGATAAAATAAGGCTTAAAAATCTATTGTGCAAAAATAATCATTAACTAATAAGATTTAAAATAGAATGATTATAATCTAATATTTAATAAATTCAAAAAAATTAAAATTTTACATAAGATGTAGATGTATAAAAGGCTGTACAGATAAAAGACAAAAAAAAAAAACATAATTACATATGTTAACAAAGGATAAAATATTTTTGTACAGCATAAGATGAATTAATGTAAGAGATATGTTCTGAAATATGAGCTAACTTCTTACTGCAGGGCCATTAAATATATTAATGAATTTTGTGAATTGCATAAATTATATTTCTGTAGTATGATATGTATATAAATGTTAAAATTGATAGGCAAAGTGGATGAAAAGAATAAGATATAGATTGAAAAAGTGGCTTTCAACAAAAAAATAAAATTATATATTTCCTTGTTCACCCATTTTTGATTTCTGAAACTAATTTTTAAATATAACACAATCTGCAGTATTGCATTTTATTCAAACAAAATTTCACAGCCTAGTATAGATAGAAGTAACAATGACTAGCTTAAAAAGAAGTAACCATTTTAAAAAATTGGCTTTAATTTATATATTATACATTGTTTAATTATTGAATAAAACAAAATAAGTCGATATAACTAAATAAATTTTCTTAATGACTAGTAAATACATATTCTGTTTCAGGGCAAACTACAAAACATAACCTTACTGACTAGAATATTGTCTTGCAAAATAAAATAATCAGATTAAAATATTTTTTATAAAGGAAATGTTACAATTCAGATTGAATTTTCCTATTTTGGAATTTAAATTTTAAGGAAAGATAACTAAAAACTTGAGTAAAAATAAAAACAATGTACAAAATTAAACAATATAAAAAAAACTTTATGAAATATATACATTTGAAAAATAAAATCCTAACAAAATGAGATGTATTGCAACCTATATAGAAATTAATTAAAAGTATAAAACATTAAAATAAGGCACGATTGTAATCTTTTATCATTATCAATATTTCAGTAGCAAATAAATGAATGTGAACAATCAATAGGATATATATAATGTTAAAAGACACTTTTATAAGCTTTAAAATCAATATTAGTATTGTCATAAAACACGTCAAAAATTTATTAAAGTATTGTGAAACAAAACTTTCCTATTGCATTATTACTAGAAAACAAAGATTAAAAATACCTTTCTGTTTTCAGCAAATTAAAACATCAGAATTTTTTTTTTCCAGAGAAATACATATTAAAAAATATTTTAGTTTATATTAGTTGTGGTAAATGCTATCCACATAAATTCAGAACAAACAACCATGTGCAAATGGACGGATGAAGTACAACAATAATAATGCAATAAATAGTGCTTAAGTTCATCTATTCCATAATTTCAAGGAGAATAGCTTTGAGAAGTCGTGCTTCATATGTTACAGTGTTTTTGCCAGCATGTATTGGTATATTATCTAAAGGTTGCTCCATAGTAACTTTAACATTTCGTCCATAAGCTGAAAACAAATATTAAGAAATTAACTAAAACATTTAAAAGATGATTTTAAAATTACAAATATTCTTGCATAGATTTGTTAACAGAATAGCTTCGAACTTGTGGAATAGGAAAATAACATCTGAAGCATTTTTTTTAACACTATTTACATATTTGTTTAAATCTAAGTCAGATTAAAAATTAAAGGTACCTAGATTTTATGCTTTGAAATAACTAAGATTCTTGAAGAACTATTTTATTTTTAAAATTACAATACATAACTAAGTGTTTTAATATTATGAACTAAGATTTTGCTTAGTTGACATTTTTTATGAAAATATAATAACAAATATTTTTAAGTAAATGTCATAAAATATAATATAGATTCAAAATTGTTATAAAAAATTAAAAATATAATAGTAAATAATTTGAATAGATTTTACTAATATTTTTAATGCTCTTAAAATTTATAAGTTCAAATATGATTAAAAATTCACCAAGAAATTAATAAAATGAAATGCTGCATTTACAGCAAATATTTAGTAAAGGACAGAAAATTACCGAAGATATTTTTAAGAACAAATATGAATTTAATTGCGCACACACACAAAGCCCACCTTTTATCATTTACAGGACATTTTAAAAAGCCATAAATAGTTCAATTATTAGGTCGATTTAATGTTTGTTTTAAAGTATGAATTACAGGATTTTATCAAAAATATAAAGAAAGAACCATGCAAATTTAAAAATATATAATTATTGACATAAAATTACAAATCATAACCATGTTACTGAGCTGCATACCACAACACTGCTTAAGTATGTCATGGACAATGAAAGGAATATTAATGATCTCAAAAAATTCAGTTCTGATACCACACATTTTCCCTCATAGCAAATAATTTTTTTTCTCCATATACAGGAGAAAAATACAAGGTTCAATGTAGGCAATTTCACTTGACTATTCAAATTGATTTACACAAAATCTGCTGCTAAAAATAACAACTGATTTGTTTTAAAAAATTAAAAACAATTAATAGAATAAAATACAGAACTAGTAGTTATCAGCAATAATTTGTATTGTAAAAATAGGATCATAAATATATATTTAAAAACCCAGTTAAAATCATTCTTATACAGATATCATCAAATGCAGCAGGAATGTTTACATTTTATTTCTAATGAAACTAACACCAGCTATTAAATACACATGGTTGATATTTCACAATCTCGTATATTTATTCAAATGAGACACAAATGTAAGTGTTTATTTAGTTAGAAATTAAAGTTCTAACCATATTCAAATAATCATCTACAGAAATGAGCATTATCCATAAATCAATACATTTCTGGCAAACAGAAAAATAAAATTTTACTTCTAAAGTTGCAAAAATGTTTTCATTGATAAATTCAAAAAATATAATTTATTTTTAAAAAAGAAAACATAATAAAAGAAATAATATTAAAAATCAATCATTTCAAAAATATTTAATAGTTCTACTAAATGAATGTATCATAACAAATAATTTTTTAAACTTTAATATTGCTTCTGTGTGCTGTATACTTCTTAGTAAGGAAGTTTGTTTTATAAAAAGATTTGATTTGAAGGATGTTGATTAGATGCTATGCTAGTAATGCCATGCGAAAATAGAGATTCTAGAATGAAAACTAAGTGATAGCTCTTTTAGGACTGGAGATTCATCACTTCATCTTGAAAAGTTGAAGTCTTATCTCGAGATTTATCAAAGCAGAGGTGCACACATATGAAGAGAAGTAATTCTTTAATTCTTTCTTTAAAATGTTGATCTCTAACTAATATTCTCTGAGCACTTTGCACTGTTCAGTTGCTTAAAAGCAATTTGCAACTTGTTGATACCTGTAAGCACTATCTTTGGCTATTTTTCAACTGTGTTTTTCTATCGATTCTTAATGTTTTTTGTGGGATAAAGCATCCTTTTTGGACTTTTAAGTATTCAGAAATAAATTTTCACAAGAATATTATATAAATAAATTAATAAATAAATAAATTACCTTCACACTGAGAAAAGAATTGAAGGCAGTCATATAAAACGGCATCTCTAATCACAAAAACTTGTTTAGCAAGATTTTCTAACAGTGACAAGAAGCAGCGTTTAGCATAGAACCACGTATCTGTCCCAAGCTTCTTTGAATACGGTTCCAAACTTTTAATAACTCGAGATATTCCAAAGTCATAGTTGCCTTTAGCACAATACAAAGTTCTACAAATAAAGGTCTATATTATTATTTCAATAAATATTTTCATTTTATTAATATAATAAAAAATATGGTATGACCATACAAAATTATTTCTGTCAAATAATATTTGATTATAAGAATTATCATTTTACCTACATCAAGAAAATCAAAAGCTATATTTCAACAAATACCAAACAAATGAATTTATTTTGATTACTTTGGTTTTGTTTTTTTACTTTTATTTTATTTGTTTTATTACTTTTATTTCGAAATTTGTATATATTCTGGAAGCTGATGATGACATCAATAACCTTATAGCAAACTTATTTTGAAGTTAAAATTTTTTGCTCTTTTTCTTGTACTTAAAAACTTTTTGTTAATTACTGCAGGAAATAATATGCTGTTTACTTTATTTCTTTCTTCTCATTTAATACTAGACCAATCACAAGCAATTATGATGGTGTTATAAGTATAATGATGTTGTGATGAAATATCTTATTGCAAGAATTCACAGATATCCTAAGATTCCATTATCATTGAGAACTATTAACCCTTTCCACTCCAATGTCGAGTGTCACTCGACACTGATTTTGTTCCACCAGCTCCACTGTCGAGTGATACTTGACATGGTGTAATACCTGTCAATTGTAAAAATTTTATTGATACTACATAATAAAACTAATTGTTATCGCACCGTTATATGTTCGTGTCGTAAACAACTTATCTCTGTGTGTCATCGTGTTTGTTTTCATGCAAAGACCTGTAATGTCATGTATGGTGTGAATTTTCCTGGCGGATACGGATTTCTTGCTGTGTGTTCCAACTGAAAAATAAAAGGGGGAAGAAAAGAAACATGCTATTTTTGCAAAACATGTGAGACAAAACCTTCGCTTCATCCTGGGATTTGTTTCGAAAAATACCATACCAAAAGGGATTATAAAGATTAGAATTTAGGATTTTAATATAGCATCATGTAATTACTCATAAAATAAAGTTTATTAAATAAGAAAAATTCGTTTTTTTTACAAAATACACAAAAAACACTAAAAGTAAAAAAACGTAATTTTAGCGTGGAGCTGGTGGAATAAAAACAAAAACAGCCTTGGAGTGGAAAGGGTTAAGATGTATAACTACGTATTTGTAACTGTCTTCATTTATGTGGCATTGTAATAGTCTTATTCTGTTTGTTCAAAATAAATGAATTCAAACTTTTTCTTCTGCAATTATGTTTCTTTATAATAATGAGATAAAAATACAATAAGTAAGGACAATATATATTCATGCAAGGAAAAATAAATTTCCAAAAATTCTTGGATACAGAGAATGATAAATGTAATTAAGAAAATGCCTTACCCAATCACTAAATTCACAATACTCAAATGAAATATTTTTCTATCTGGTTCTTCATAGGCCAGTTGTTCTTCCTCCTTCTCAATTTTTCTCATCAATTCTTCAGCCTAAAAAAAGTAATTTAAAGCATATCAGATTTCAGAATATTATTAATGACAATAAAAACTGAACTGGATGTTATGAGTTTTAAAATTAAAAAGTATATATATTTTGATTACCTCTTCATTTTGTGAAGTCATAATATAAGAAACACAAAGATTAGCTAAAACAATAGCACTGACATTCAAAATCTAAAAAGAAAAAAAAGATGAATCGATATTCAGTGTATATATAAATTACTCTGGAAAACACAGGTAGAATCCATTTATCTCAAAATATGAGATAGAAAAAATTTCATTTATAAACACATTTAAACAGTTGCAACAAATTGAAATTGAATAATTATAGAAAATTAAATCTGTACATATAATCATATCTACATAGTGGTTATTTTTTCCTATTACATTCATTCAGTGAAAGACTGGTTTTCTAAAGTAAAAATGCCAAAATTCTTAATCACTTAAAATATAAATAGTCTCTTAACAATGATGTGAGAAAAGTTCCAATTTTTGAATCAGGGAACTACAAAAATAAGAAAAATGTAATGAAGTTATAGTCTTAATGTAAAAAAAGTATTTTATAATGCATACATACTTTATTTTCAAATAACTGTAGCTGGATTAAACAACTATTTATAACAGAAAAATGTAAGAATGATATGTTTGGAAAAAAAAAATTAAGAAAGAATACATAATTATAAGAGATTAAAAAAATTGTTCTTCTACCTTTACAAAAAATTTGCTTCCATTCTTTTATAAAGCAGTCTCAAAACATATTATATTTCTTATAGAAAACTAAACATTATTTTTAAAAATACACATATAGTAACAAAATATATTAAAATGGTCAGTAAAAATAATACGTATAATTTAGAAATACTTGCAATTAATAAAAGACATAGTTTTAATACACTTTATAGTTGAAATAATGGAAATACTTCCCTGTTTTCTGAAAATCAAAAGTGATTAAATAAACAAAATTAAAAGAATATGAGAATGAAAATTTTAAAAATGCATCTGCAGATTAAAGCTCATAAAAAAAAAGTTATAAAGCAACTTTTATATGACTTAAAAATATTTCAAACACTAAAAGCACTTTATATAATTTTTAAATAAAATAATCTTACTTTGTCATAATTCTTTTTTACAATAGGTTCATAAAACCCAGTAGCTTCTTTAAATTTATTTTCTTGCATAAACAGAACATGAGCAACATTAAGTTTCCATACATCATGATCATTGCAAAACTCCACTGACTTACGGAATACTTTTTCAACTTGTTGATAATTTTCCATATCCCAATATATTTTTGCTTGAGCCATTAAAACAGGAATATACCTAAAAACAATTCATTACATCTAAAAAGAATTACACTATACAACTAAATTAAAATGCCAGCACATATAGAATAATCAAATTAAATTTTGCTCTGTAGCAGAAAAGAAGAAAATAAAAAAAAAATACCTAGAGAAAAAATAATCTAAATCGAAAACACTATTTTGTTAATAGAGCTTAACAAAATAACTAAATATCAAAACTTCCAAATACGAACTCGTAATTTTGTTAAATATTATGATTTTCAAAATTCAATTATTTTAGAAAAAGATCCTAGTACAATAAAATAAATGAATATTAAATTATGAACTGACTGTTATGAGATAATTTGTATCCGACACCTTATGATCCGTAATAAAAGTTATTTCATAGAAATTTTACTACTTATTTTAAATGCTCTGTTAGATTTATCAGTACAGCATTTAAAATTAAGAACAATGCAATTTGATTGAAATAAATTGGCTTCAAGAATAGAAACTGGCAAATGTGTTATTACAATGAAATAACACATGAAAAATGGCCATGTTTCAAAAAGATCAATTACAAAACATTACAAATGATCAATTTAATTATTTTTGTTTACTCAAAAAACTTCGAATTTTAGTATATAGAAGATTTGAACTTCAAAATACACATTGCGATTTTAAAATGCACTTTATAAAAAAGAATAGTGCAAATAAACATAGTACTTGTAAAAAGAATAATTCTAAGCAAGGGAAAAAAGTTGTGATATTAAAAAAAAATGTAAGAAAATGTTCTCATAAATATTTCTAAAATAATTTAGTAAAAATTGCCATTCAACAAATTATTTTTTTTAGACCTATCAGTAATACTTATTTTTTAGCTTTCACAGAATGTTAAAGTTAGATTTAATAATGTTATTTTTTATATTTTGCTTATCACTATAAGTTAATTAATTAAGTTTTAAAAAAGTATTTATTGAAACACGTATAACATTTTTAAAAAAATAAATATTTATATAAATTATAACATTTTGAAAATTTGAAAATCAGTATGTACCTTTCTAAAGCCTCTTCACATTCATTAACAGCTTTCTTCACACCCTCCTCATCATGGTTTTGTCTTGCTTCTTGCACTTGTTTAGTCAGTTTTCGTAGTGTTTCAATGTGTCGAGCAGCCATTTCATCAAATTTTTTATATGCTTCTTCTGGCGATGTTTGCTGTGTTATCAGGGCATCCAAGAAATCAAACAGGTACTAGAGTAGAAATGAAATACTTTTGAAATTAATAGAATTATAATGAAATATAAATGCAAATTTTAAAACATATAGGTAAATCAAAACCTAATCATTTTCGAATTTTTACCTTCGACTTTATAACTATTTAAATATTAACATAAGCGAAACAAAGTCATTTGCTATTTACATAGTGAACATTAAAGAATATAAACATAATAGAATTATGTAACATTTAAATCAAAATATAACATACGTCTGTGGCATATAAATAACGTCTGTGAAAACATTTGGAATTGAAATTGAATTTCCATTTACAGCCAAATGTAGGAAGGTTAAATAAACTTTAAATGTATCTTTAACTTCATAATAAAACTTGGAGCTACTACAATCAGTTCCATAGTTAAAAAGTTAGGTACATTGATTTTCATAATTATTTTTAAATAAGCTAATAAATGTTTTTTATACTTTAAAAAAAAAAAATAACCTTACTTACTGGAGTTAAATATTTGTAAGTTAGATGAGCATTCTCTGCAAGCACATCAGCAGCTAAATCATAATACTGAAAGAAAAAAATGTGTTTTTGGCTGAAAAAATCATAAATTTTTAAAGTATTTAAAAACATTTTTAAAGAACAACAATAAAATAGTATACATGCATACATAAATTGATATTTAAAAATAATGAAAAATTTAAACAACAATATTTCTGAGTGATTCAAATCCTAGTATTCAAAATTTAAAATATTCTTACAATTATTATGTGCTGTTTTGTTAAGAGTAAATTAAATTAATTAAATAGTATTTGTAACAGATACTTTAAGAAAAATGAAATTCCACAAATGGAAACTAGAAGAAGAGATGATGTTGGATTTCATTCATATGTTATTGCAAAATAATTGATTATTTTGATGTGTAATACAGTTGATACACTTTTACAGATTATCATATGGAATCTCATTATTTGTATTCTTTAAAGCAATGTTATGTATTCATTTAAAGAAAATACAAGCACAATTCATTTGAATCAAATGCCAATTTCTCATTGAATTTAATCCAGAGTTTAGTTTGTACTAATAGCTGTTAGTACAGTATCTGGTAGTCTAATATCTGGTTCACAAGATGTATAATAGAAACACTACAATAAAAGCATTTTTATACATTAGATCATAAACCCCACAGAAAAATAGCATTGAAATCGCTCGCAATGTCCTTTTTTCATTATATAATTCTCACATTTTTTTTATTCATTTCGCAGAAATATGAATAATAATGTATAAAATATAAAAACATTTTAAGATTTAAAAAATCAACAAATCCTTAATGGAATCTTTATAATCAAAGAATAAAAAATCTTTAATTTATATTGTAGTTTTGTATGAATTGTACTTTTTATATTGTACTTTTGAATGAAGCTTCAATATTATAATAAAATATAAATAGTTATTGTATTAAAACAGAAGGTAATATGTCATATTAAATATAAAGATTTATTATTTAAAAAAATAATATAAAATTTATACCATCAAAATTAATGCATGTATTGAAGATAATGTAACATTAATATTGCATAAGTTATTGCTCTATTTTAGATTATTCAATGTTTGTAACCAAAAATAATTTAAGGATTCCGATTATAGTTGATTTTATTAAATGTTTAATCATCACTGATTATAATGCTTCTTTTTTTAAAAAAAAATTCTATTTCCTGGCTTTGTGGCTGCACACAATTTTTTGGACATGTAACAAAGTCATTAGCATTTTTTTTCACCTAAAAAGGTATTGTAAGAGAAAAATTATTAACTGACTGCTGCGTCAAAATATATACTTAAATACAAACCTCATGTTTACAATAGAGAAGTAACAAGTTGCCAAATGTTTCTGGAGGAAAAGGATTTTGCTGGATGAGAAACTGCAATTTTTCAAAACCTTCCGTAGGATGAGTATCCATGTTCATAAGAGCTTGGTTGTGCAGAGTAACAGGATCCAGCTCTTCTTCACCACGAGGAGGCATATCAGTCAGGGCTTCCCTAGCTGCATCATCTGCAAATTACAACAGAAATATTTATATTGAATTACAGTGACAATATAAGAAATGAAAAACAAATTTTACTTATTAGACTATGAATATTTCAGAAAATGCTAAATTTAAATCAATTATTTGATAGAATTTAATTTTAAAATAAAGCTCTATCACTTTAAAATTACATTACAAATATGTAAATTAATTTCTACACAAGTGTATGGGAAAAAATGGAAATATACGAAATAATTATTTTAATATGTAGAAGAACAATTTAAAATTTAATAGCATTAATAGCATTTTCATATTATTCATATTGTAACAATAAATTTTTTTGGTTTAAAATATCAAAATACAATCATCCTTTAATAATAGTCTCTCTCAATTAAAGAATATTCATATAAATAATTTTAAGTTCATTGTTAGAAAATTAAATCCTTATTTTCTAAAGATTTAATTTTTGTGACAGTAAGACAAAATATGTGATTTCTGGTGGTAATAAAACCCTAAAGTGATCAGCCTAGTCCTCTATACAGTTTAAAATCTTTCCAATGATTTAAATTTAGATTAAATTAGATGAATTCATTTAAATTTTTAAAAACTATCTCTCTTAATAATATCCTATATTCTTAAGTAAGGGCATAATAATTTTCTTTTATAATAAATTTTTTTGATGAAAAAATCATTGGAAAATCATAACTTATCAGCCAATAGAGTTAAATATGAAAAAGAAAGAGGCTGTTTCTTAGTAAAGTAAGTGCTTCACAAATCTTAAAATGCAGCAGAATTATGTTTTAAACATTATTTTGAATTGAAAAATTAAAAACTATAAAGAATAATAACTTACAATTTTTCAATTGATATTCAATAGCAGCTTTTAAATTAAATGCTTCAATCAGAGCTGTTTCGTGAAGTGTAATAGTGTTTCCAACACTTCGAACTTCAATGCCCTCAGTATTCATCCCCACACTTAACTCTAAGAAGGAAAAGCAATAAACAATGGATTACATTTTTGCAAAATCAGGAACAAAGTAGATTTATTGATCAATAAGTAATATTTTTTTAAATCTTAAAATTTGAATGATTACATAAAGCAACTTTAAAAATTTTAAATAAATCCTTTAAACTAAAAATATTTCAGTATCCAAATTAGGAAATATTGCTATTATTTGCAGGATTAGCACCTAAAAAAATTTTCAAGCATAAAATAATCAGTATTCATACAGTTTTTAGTTCAAGTACATCAATAAAAATAAGATGGAAATAAATTCCTATTTATATTTTAAAAAAATAATATGCTAGTTCAGCTTTAATTAAATAAATATTAATCAATAGTTTTAAATAAAACTCTGTTAATAATCTAAAAAACACACTTTTCAAATTGATGTTATAATTAAGTAATATCTTATCGTTATGAACAATTTATTTATAAATCCCATTAGAAACAGAAAATATCAATCTAAGTAAAAACAATTAAACGTTGAAACTATATAAAAATGTTAAATTATTGAATTTATTTTTCTAAAATAATGTATAAAGAATATTCAGAATTATTCTTCACCAAATAGTTTACATTCACCATCACTTTTTATTGTAATATTAACAATTAAAACTGCAAAAATAATTTCTATAATTGAAAGCAGAACAAAAAATAACTAATAATTTACCTGGATGCTCTCGTATTCCTCGTTCAATGATCTCAGCTATATGTTTTAAAGCAAGAGCATACTGCTTCATGCGATAATAACATAATGCTATATTATACGACAAATCTAAATGAAATCAAAAATAGAAATTAATAACAATTTACAACAAAATTCAGTTTTCTGCAAGAGAAGAAACTAACTCAAATTTTATTTTGCTGCAGCATTAGCATTATCATCTATCAAAAGAATATGCATTCATTTAAATGTTGTCTTGAATTTATTGACTTTCGTATATTATTTAATTTCACACCCATACAAAAAATATCCAAAATGGAAGACATATAAATGGATACAGAAAATTCTTCTAAACCAATAGAAATCAGAGTTCTATATAAAAGCACTTTAAAATTGCAATGTGTAATTTCAGAGAATAGTAGTTTTTCATACCTGGCACATAACCTTCCACTTGCATTGCAGTCATAAACTTCTTACATGCTTCTTCATATCTCCCTTCCTGAAAACATGACAAAAATTGTATAATCACATATTATTACAACAAAAATTTTATAAATGCTAATTAATATTTCAATCACATGCAATTTATTTAATTGACATAAAAAGAAAAATAGACAAACTAAAGCAATTTATATTATCATTATGATTACAATATTTAAAACAAAATCAACAAACCTTAAATAATAAGCATCCTAAATTAACTTCTGTATCAGGATCCCCTGGAGGACTTTGATCTACTAGACTCTAAAGATTAAAGAGAAATACTTGAAAATGTTCATTTATAAATACATACATTCAAATAATTGCTTATATTTATTTCTTTGAAAATTAGAAAGAATTCTACATACTTTTGCAGCAGCTAAATCCTCTTCTCCATATTTGATAGCTGCTTGAAGTTTTACTATCTAAAAAAAAAATAATAAGCTAATATAAGATTATACATCGAGTAAAAAAATATAAAAAATAAAACTTTTATGATTTCATGGTTTAATTATCTACTCAAAGATAAATAAATTAAAATATTTATCAAACTACCTCCAAAATAATAATAAAAAAATCCTCAAATAATTACCCAAAGCTTAAAAAAAAGAATATAGAAAGAAAGAATTTTTTTTTTTCAATAAAATGATATAATAAAGCCATATTAGTCTAAAATGCAAACAAGTATCTTGAAACTGACAATTTAGGCAACATTTTTTTTTTCTATTATTAATCTTTAAAAAAGTTTTTTAAGAGGAATTTGCAAATATATTAATTTGGAATTAAAGTCAAACTCAAATAAAAACTATAAAACTAATAGTGCATTAAGATTTAGAAAGCATATCGAACTAATTTTGAAGTTTATTTGAGCAGCTAGTTTAATTATAAAGTTAAAAATATAAATTGCATGACACTAGAATGTAATAAAATCCCTCTTTGTTATAATGATTAAAACTCTAATAGCTATTTTTAAAAAAATGCTTATAATTAAGTAGAAAAACTTTTGCAATGTAAAAAAACAAACAAAAAAAAAGCTTTTATTTGATATGCTGCAAATGATATAATTCAATGTGCCAAAGTTCATAAAAATCATTTAAACCAATCTAAACAACATTATCCATAATTTTTTTCGGTAAATAAATTTATAGATGAAAAATATGAGTTTGTTTTACTTTTAGTTACAAAACATTAAGTTTTATTTTCATTTACATTACAGAAGAAAGAAGAATAACATTTACTGGAATAAATAAGAAAAATAAATATTATGATGTAGGCTAGATACAATCACTTATCATGATTGTAATTGACGAAAGAATCATGGTATGCATCATTAAAAACATAAAAAATAGTTACAACATTAAGTCAATTTGACTTTATGATAGAAATATATAAATGAGCTAATATATGTTCAATATTTTTTAGGAGTAATGTTTATTCTCTATTTCATGAAATCCTGAGAAATCTTGCAAGCATTTTGTTTATAAGATTGAATGAAAGCCTCATTTCTTGAATGCTGGTTGTTTTTTAAAAATATTTCTACACATTATTCCGCAAGTCATTTACCACTTTCTCTTACAACTGAAACATTCAATTATCACTTATATTTTAATAAATTTATCAGAAAAATGGCAAGAAAATACTTTAAGAAAAAGATTACACATAACTTATTTTTATGATAATTAACAAAAAGTTTCATAGAAGACAATTATAATAACTTTAACATTTTTTATCATAAATATATAGTTTTAGAAAATTGATTAATTTTATTTAGATTACTGATTTCAAAAATCTAAATGCTGTAACTTTATGCTTCAGTAAAGAAAAGACTGTCAATAATGCTAACTTTTGGTAAAAGCTAGTTTAATCAATTTAAATAATTAAAATGGAATGCAAAAAGAAATCTTTATAATGTTGTTTTTTAATTTAATTTCTATCAAAATGCAGAATTATAGAGTGGCATTATGATTAAATAAATATACGTGTTGTGTCAAGAATACAACTAATTAAGAAATACACCCATACCTTTGTTTGATATTCAGGATTTTCAATTTGACAAGTAACTTTCATAGCTTCTTGATAGAAGCAAGCCTGATATAATGATTGGGCATAATACAGTTTATAATCATCAACTTCAGGGCAAACTACTGTTAAATGCTCATAGCAATTAGCTGCATTCACAAAGTCTTGAGTAAAATAATAGCAATATCCAAGAAGTGATAGAGCAGCTCTAGACTGAAGGAAAAGGAAGGAAAAAAAAAAAAAAACATTATTTTCCTATATATGGTGCACTAAAATTCAACACAGTGTTTCAAATTTATAAAAACTCAAAGTATATATAAAGACATATAAAAATGAATAATTAAATTATGCATAAAGATTATGAACTATACTTTTGATATACATCTTATTTTCTAGATTTTTTTGGTGTAATATAGTTAATTTGCTGTTTAAAATATACGCAACTTATGTGTACTGACATATCCATTATGAAAATATTGTACTGGATTAAAAGAAAAATAGCTTTGGATAATTCTTAAGAATGGCACAATCATGTACAAGTTAATATATATATTTCATATCAATATTATTAAAAAATGAAACTGTTTCAGAAAATAAAATATGTTAACTTTCATCATTTTGATATTTATACAGTAAACACTAATCTAAAATTTATTGGCACTTACAAGATAATTGGATTCCCTTATGTACTATAATGAGCTTATTTTACCAATATAATATTTATAATTGATAATTAAAAGAAACTTTTGTTAACTTTATATTAATCAGTATTTTGCATATTTTATCAATACAATTAAAATTTAATGTTTCAATAACATTTTTACCTTGTGCATCAGATTTCTCCTGAAATATAGCTGCATTCTTCTGTTCTTATATCATTTCACTCTTCAGTATTAGAGTGTATACTCCTGTTTTATAAGTTGTATTTTTAATTTACTACATTAAGCTGGCATTGTGAAAAGCATTTAGTATTTGATAGAAAATGATGAAATTCTTATTTCACAATGGTCAAAATATGTGGCTTGCAAAAGTCATTTTGAAAGTCAAGAAATATGATTTGCGATTAATTTTAAAGTATAATTAATTATTAATTATTAACTAATATTATCTTGAAGATCAAATATTTCATCATAAATAATTAAAAGATATATTTAAAAGAAAAGCAGATAGTAAATTAGAAATAAATGATTATTATAATTACGTCTTCAGAAAACTAACTACAATTTGTTTTGTTTTTTATTATATAAAAATAAATGGCACTTTAAACAACTGAAACAAAATCAATGAAGACGAATGAAATTTTACTTAATATTTCAGCTAATTATATACTCTGTAAAGAACAAATAACAAACCAAACATTATATAAAACAATATACAAAAGGTAAAAAAAATTTTCTTACATTTGTATTTGCTTGAAACTGCCTATTTAACACAGCTATAGCCTCTTTGAATAAGCCTTCTTTTATCTAAAAATAAAAAAATATGAAAAATCCTCTGTAAATATTGAAGCATTAGTATTAATAAACTAAATTAAATTAATATAAAAAATAAATAATACATATATAATACAATTTGAAGAAACAGTTGTTCAGGTTTTTAAGATATTTTTAGTCTTAAAATTTCATGGACACAGTCCAATTTTTAGCTTTGTGAAAATTTCTTTGCACAAGCCCTGGCAAGAGTAGAGTGGTGAACTAAGTAGCAGTAAACAAAATAAATGAAAGAGAAACAATGAGAAAAAAAAATTGATCTGTTATTGGTTTAGAAGAAATTTGTAGCTCATTCAGCATTTTGATTCAATGCAAAAATTAACAGCCCATAGGTACAGGGTTAAGATATTATTTTAAGAGTATAATTTGAAATTATTATACACATACACATAAATTAAATAAGTAAATGGCAATATTTAAAAAATTCTGACTGAAAGTTTAAAAAAAATTATGTTGTACATGTTTTCCAATCCATGTGTGTAATAATTTAGATGTATTAGCATTCAAAAAATAATTAGCTTCAAATCATTCAAATAAGGCTCGCTTCCAAATTTTATGACCTCTTACATTCCTCCTCCTTTTCCAGCAAAATTATCTTCTCGAGATTTATAAGCTCTAAAAGATTTCAGATTTATTTATCTTGGCTGCTGTTTGCCTGTCATTATATTCCAACACATAAATCTTGATAAAAATTTGACTCTTTATTTCTTACTATCCAATAGGAGAATATGATACAAATCTCAGACTAAATTATATATCATAGTTGATTATTATTCTTTGAACTTTTCTCTTGTATACACTTATATATACTCATTCTTAGCATAAGTATAATCATAAATTTTTATAATTTTTGACTTTTTAAAATTTACTCTTATTCTCCATGACAGTTTGAAGCATGAAAATGTTATACTCAGAGTTCTGAGAATAGAAGGAAATAGCGATTTTATTTCCAGAAATTTTCAAGAAATATATATATTTTTACATACATATCACACATAATTTTGTACAAAAAATGTTTAATATTTTTATTAAATTTACAGTCAATTCTTCAGAAAAAGAAATGGTTTAGTTTCAATTTTAAATAAATGCTTAAAATTTTAATTCAGCTTAACAATTATGTTATCCTTCCCTTACTAAAGACAGATACAAAAGATCCAGATTTAGTACAGTATTCAATAGGTTAATTAATACAATTAATAATTTACAAAATCAGAAAATATTTTTGCTTTATTTAAAACTTAAATTAAAAGTAAATGATAGATTTGTTTAGAGGAAAAATTAAAAACACCAAGTGAAATGGATCAAATGTATATTTTTAAATATTTCTACATAATGCAACAAATATCAGAAAAAATAATTTACAGAGCAATTTTAATAATTTTTTTGCTTTAATAAAAACGTTCAAGAAGAACCTCCAAGAAATTTTAAAATTATTTCACTTATTCGAAAACGGATTTAAAAAAAAATATAACTTCTTTACATAATTTACCATGGTATAAATAGCTTTAGTATGTTCTCCATCACTTATGTGAGCCATTCTTTCATATAAATAAAATATTTACAAAGAGTTAAAGTCAAATTAAACAAAAGCTTCGATCGCCTAAGAAATGAAAAACCGAAACTATTTACAGAATGTACGCCGCCATTTATAAACAAATATGTGCAGACACAGTTAAGTAAAAAACTTAGGTAAATTATAAACTTTTTTGAAAAAAAAAAAAAAAAAAAACTCTTGTTAAAGTTCTTGTAAAATTTTTTTTTACCTTGAATGAAAAAAAATCTGCATAAATGTAGAGCATATATTAAAAGGAATGTGGATTAAATCTACTAAATTCGTACTAGAGCTATTATTTACAAGGAAATCTTTTGCCCCCCCTCAGAAAATATCATTTTATCATATTTAATACTCTTATAAATTCACTTTTTCTTAAATTTATGTTGTATAATCATTTTAATATTTAAATATCGCCTTCGCTTTTTCACTTTATCCGATATTGTTTCATGAAAAGAAATGAATTCAAATTTACAGAAAATTTCTGTTTTAATTTTATTAATCAACACAAGAAAATCTAACAATAAGAAATAATTGATAGGTTTAATTTTGTTTTATATTAATTTGAAAGAAACTTTTTAAAAATGAGGGATGTTTTCATGACTACTTTACTTGTTTCCAACTTATCAAACAATCATCCACTGTAAATTGAAACCCAATCCCCGAGTCCCCACTTGCTGGATATCGTATTGAATTCTTTTTTTAAAAAGTGAATTTATCAAAACCACGAGATTTTTTTTGTCCGAAAACATCTCCTTTATTTCATAATTTCCAACCTACACGAACTCGATGAACACAAAAAGAGCATTCTTTACAGAAAATATCGACAAATTCCAAAAGAACTTATTTTAAGAACAATTCTTTCTTTTACATGTAGAAACAATTTTAATTAATCGTCAGGATCACTGACAAGTGATGATAACTAATAATCTCAAATAATAATAAATAAGCTTTAATTATCTGAAATAACAAATTTCTTTCAGTGAGAGTTTATTTTAGTACTATGAAGAATTGCAATTAATTTTATCATCATGGTACTCGACTGTAAAATCAAAGAAATATACGATTTTTTTATGGAAAATTAAATCAATAAATCACTTTGAATTCATAAATATTCTGTCGTCTCCTTGATAGCAGCAAAAAAAAAAAAAATATTAATAATTTTTTTTTAAAAAATCGTCTGCTGCTATAAATTATAATTTCTTTTCTTTTCAATCGCATTTGCAAACTATGGAAAAATTGGAATGGCGAGAAGCTTTTCAAAGACAGCCTGCACATTATTTATTTCTTGATCTAACTACTCCTATGACGATACAGAATTTAAATACTATATGCCAAGTATTGAAAGATTTAACAGCTTTGTCCGTATCTCTAAAAGGAACCCAGCGTTTTTCTGCTTTAGGCATTTATGCCTTATCAGGTAGAACGAAATGTATATTTCCAATGCAGTCTATAAAAAATAATTATACCAAATTACAGTTTTCTATAGAATGCATGCAAAACACAGCCACTCTTTTCACTGGAAAAGAAACATTTGAAATTGATCATTTGTCTAAAAGTTTGCAAGACGTAATTCAGCAATATGAATCTTATTATCAGGTAAGTTAATAGAATCATACGTTTTAATCCGCTTTATGAAAAAAAATCTTTAAATGTTCCATTAATGATAAAAGTGCGTTGCAAGTATGATAGATAATTTTTACAACATGCTAACTTATAAATTTTCTTGTTCTCATTAATTTCTATAATTATCCATATTTTAATGAATAGAAATTGATAAAAAGATAAATTTTATTTGTCTGAAAATAAAGAATTTAAGGTAAAGTAACATAGATTATTAAAGAATTTTCTGTCAGAAAATCATACTAACTTCACGAAATGCTTTTAAGCTAAAAAATTATTAATGTAATTATCTATACTTATAATAAAGCTCAATGTGTGTGCGTGCGTGTGTGTGTGTGTGTTGGCGCCCTACAGGCCAGACCGTTGGACCTACAGCTACCAAATTTAGTACATGTATACCTTGGAGGTCTGAAATGTGCACCTCGGAGCCCTTTTTTCGAATTTTTTATTAGAATTTGAATTAATTAAAATTTAAGCGAAATTTCGACGTTTTTCCGCTATAACTTCCGAAAATATTATCGCACAGACATGATTTTTACATCAATTTAAAGATAAAAAAATTAGCTTTCTAACGGTATCAGATTTTTTAATTTATAACGTAAGCTTCTATTTTTAACTAATTTTTAAAGAAATATTTTAACCATGTTTTTATCACGTGATTGGATAAAATAAAAGAATGCCGGAAGTTCAAATAAAAAAAAAATTATCATCGCAAATCAAATCTAAAGAAATACAACTTTCAGCACGTGACTGGATAAAATAACATAAATATAAAATGTGAGATCTAAAAAAATAAATGCAAGGCAAAGGATTCTAAGAAATCGTTTGTAATATTTATATCATTAATTCCATAAATTATCTTTATTTACAGTAAACCTGATTGAATTTAGACAGGATATGCATTGAAATCCCGACTTAATGGCATATTTCTATAATCGTTTGCAATATCTGTATCATTAATTCAATAATTTTTTCCCTTTTTCGCTTTCTTTAAAAAACATATTTAACATTTTGGCAATATCACCGAAAAAAACATTTTTAATATTTTGGAAGCATAATCGATAAATTATTAGAGCATTAAACTGAAAATGTTTTTCCGAATAAAGTTACCGACTCTAACTACTAATTACTGAATCTTTTAACTTAAACTATTTCTTAAATTTTGGCTAAAAAATATATGATTTAATTGGAAATTTTAGAACGCATAACTCATGGCGAACCAGCTGGTCGCCAAAGGCGGCTAGTATTATATATAACAAAATCTTTTATAACTCTAAAAGAATTTAAATGTATTTCTGTAAAAATTTAGAAATCTTTTAACTTTTGAAAACGATATTTGTTACATTTTTATTTCAGAGATAAATAAAAACTGTGGTAGTAATCTCCTCAAATCTTTCTCTCACACTCTCTAATAAACGTGGTCTAACATGACAATGGCGTAGAGCATTTAAGAAATATTATTTGGCGTGAATTTTGTCATTTTTACTGAATTTATTTCCATCTTTGGCTATTAATATCTGGTATGTTTTAAGAGTATTCAAAAATCGAATTTGTGTTTTAGATGTGTATTTCTCAATTAATTGAAACAAAAACTGATAACAGACTGTACTTGTAATTATAAAATCTCATATCAAATTTGATATATTTATGACTATACATTTTTGAATAGTCGTTTTACATCTTTTTAAAAATACAAACCTACAGGCAGTCAAGTCGTAGTGGAATTTAGCTTAAATCTTGATAGGTATCTACATTAAGATGCTAAATCTAAATAGCCAATTTTATCTATATTGCTCTCTTTTTATATTTGTCGTGTAAAATTTATTGGCAGACAGATGGACTTGTTCAAAATAGTTTTTACTCACCGTTTAATAAAAATCTAGACATTTGGTGTAAAGACCGTATACCGAATTTCAAACCTCTGGCTCACAATGTTTATAAGTGATCTTTGTCACAGGCAGATAGTCTGATGTTCATTTTCCAAAAATGTGTTTTTTGATCTCAGATATATCTAAAACGAGGAGATTCGACAAGGTATCGAATTCGAATTTTTCGACGATATCTATACTTTTATATTACGTATACGAGAAAGTAAAAAAAAAAAAAAAAGAGACTGATAGGAAATTATGGTACTGTTATTGATTTAAATAAAGCTGAATTTCATTCGAAGTTTATGCAATTTAAGCTAATGCTATGTGATTCAATAAATGAATCATCATCTAAGCCTATTAACATAAAATGCCCACCAATATTATTACGATATCTTCACAATATGATCTAGGATCAGAAAAACATTATGAAGAATTATTAAAATACCTTGAGCTAATAGAGAAGGGAACATGATATATAGATGAAAAATAACTCATGATTAGTGTTGAGGGATTCGTGCTTAGTGTTTAAATTTTTTTCCATAAAAAGTTTTCAGTCTATTTAGTTGTAATTGAACAGTTTGATATTGTTTTGAGATAATTTATAGACTTAAAGCACTCTGTTATATGTAACCATGAACGAACTATTAATTATCAATTACACTTAACTATGTAAAATCTCTTGAGCGAAATCTTAATGACATCAATTTTATTTGTATACTAAATTGTACAATTATAATATAATAATTAAATTTTAAAAACTGACTTAAATTTTTTCTGTGTTTAAATCTTTTTCTTATAACAAATTGTATCAAAATATGTATTTTGGAGTTAATTTTCGATTTGTTCTTTCATACGAAATCACTAAGAACTTTTTTTCATTGCTTTTAGAGTGCTGTTCCAGATAAAGAAGAATGGCCACAGTTGCAGATGACATTTTTCTCCTCTCAACCGGTTCAGAAGTTTGTAAAATGCCTCGAAGAATCTTTAACCTCTGTTGAATTGGGTTACATTCAGCAAATAAATGTAAGACCCAGCAATAAACCTTTTTTAAAAACTTGAACGACATTATTTCTGTTATTTTATCATTTTTTATATTTTTCTTTAAAATATTGCCTTTCTTCTTTTCTTTGATATGAATGCTTGTTACATGATGTGGATGAAGGTGGTGATGCTGCGAGGAAGGCTTTTAACGTCGTCTTTTAACAACAGTGAACCGAAGTCTGATTCCGAACAGCACAGCTCTCAAGGAATCTTCGATGAAGAAAAAGAAAATATCATTAGGAGTCTTCTGCGTGTTTCCGAGGTGAGCATGCTTAAATTTTTGCAAAATTCTAAATAAAATTGATTTTTTTTTTACATAATTTAACAAAATTTAAAATAATTTATGCATATTTAAATATTTAATTTGTTAATTAAAATAAAAGCTAATAGAAAGGGGATTTCATACACATATCATGCCACTTTATGAAGAAAAGCTTTTTATAGTTTGGAAAAGTTTCAATTTTTTATTTTAAAAAAATTCAGTTTGTATTTTTTTCACGTACGAACTTTACAGAAAGAAAATCCAGAAATTTTGATTCCAAGATTTTGACGAAATAAAGGTTTTTGAAATCAAAATTTTCAAATCCGAATTCGAAAAAAAGTTATGTAATTATATCATTCTATCTATTTGAGAACTGAGAGACCCGAGCTAGATGAATGGAATTTGGTGTGCATTTTTAAATTAAATTTTCAGGTTTCTTTCACATTTTGAACTGTATTCATTTACTGCAAGTTTGCCCTATGTATCTGAAAGTAAGTGAACTCAATAACTGCAAAACAGAAAGAATTACATAAATTTGAAACACAGTTTTAGCATTCTAAAATATACATTCATATCAAACTGAATATTGACCGTTTGTCAGACTGAGCATTGATATGCATGTTAATATAACTCAAAAGAGCAAAGAATGAGATAAATGAAATCGGGTATGTGATTTTTATTATAAAAATCGTAGATATGAGTCAAACTTTGACTCCAATCTGTTAAAAAAAATGGGTGGGAATCCAGAATGCATATTTGGTTTTCTTCACAATTCTAAGAACATAAAACAATAATTCTTAGAGCGACTCTGAAATAAAATGCAGAGAACTTGAAGTGCTCGTGGCATTATAATAGCATGTAAGTTGTAAGCGCTGGAATGTAAGATTCTGAGCGTTGTTATTTTTATTTAAATGGTGATCAGTTGTTGTCTTGAGTAGTTAATTTTTACAATGCATCTTAAATGGGTGTTTGTTAACTGTGTTTAATGTTTCTTGGAATAAAATATCGTTTTCTATCCTCCAGCTTGTCGAGTACATGCATCATACGCCCACCAGACGATTTTTTTGATTATAAAAATATATCTTTTTCCAGATTGAAGTTAACCCATATCAATTGGAAAACATTTTTAAGTCCTGGATGCACGATTACGGAACTGACTCTGATCATCTGCGCTTGACCATGGGAAATCTGTGCTTGCGATGCGATGTCAGAGAATGCCTGTTAAACCCGGACTCACTTCCAACCGCATCTCAGTTCGTTCTTTTTCCGAATTCGAACCTTCCACAGCCCACTGCCCGAGTGAATCCGACGTCTAAACAATTATGCATCTCTAAAGTGCCAGTATATTCTTTGGAAGCTATCTGTGTGGTAAAGAGAGATGGTTTATGCGAATCTTTGCTGTTTGGGCAATCATTTGTGGCACGTGAGTGGCAATATTTATCATAAGTATCTCAGAGATATGATAACTAAAAGTTCAAATTAGAGCTAATTTAATTCGTTTTTATATTTTTAGATTAATATGGAAGGTTTATTTCATTTTTAAACCTATAACTTAATAAAATTTTACACTGTTATTTTTAATCTCCTAAGTCCAAAATAGGTTAATTTGCCTTAATAATGGGCTTTATGAGTTTTTTAATATATTAAAAATTCATTTCAAAACATCGCTAAAGTTAATGTGGAACATATTTAGTAACTTTGAAGACAATTAGGCAACATTTTAAGCCTCCACAACATCTCATATAAAAGTTTTTATTCACAAATTCAGATTTAATATAATACAACTGGGGGTACTGGTTCAGAGGCGATCGTTCCAGATCTAAATTACGACCTGGGGTTGAGAGAATGAAAATGCATGAATGAAAGTCAGCCCCGTAAAAAGGGTTGTGACGCTCGAGTGGCAAACTCTGAGCCCTAGATACACCACAGAAAAAATCAAGAGACGCACCCAATTGGCTCAAATTGCTGACTACATCACAGCGGGCTTGTCCAATGGCAAATGCCATAAGAAACAGATTTAATATGCGTTAGGAAGGACTTTTAGTGGAAACTGATTTCGAGCCTGTGACTTTCAGGTTCATAACTCGAAACTATATCATTAATTTATTGTGGCCCATTTATTAAGAACTCTTTTTTATCGGTAATTTATTTTGTACTCAGTTTTAAAAAAATTTCAGAAAATCAGTTATTCAATTTAAGTTTTGAGACAAATATGGGAAATCATTAGTTTGATTTAGCTTAAATTCATAAAAATACTATTTTATTGAATAATTAAAACTTCATAATGATTTTGAAAATACATTTGGTAGAATTATTTAGATAAAGTTTTTCTTATTCGTTTTGAATTTATATACGAGCATAATTAAAGTAATCACGTGCTTTAATAATTGTGAAACTTCTAAGTATTCCTTTGGAGCTTTCTTTGTATGTTTGAAATAAATTAGCCACCTTTGGTGACTAGTTTGTTAGCCTGAAATTTTTTCTTCCTTCTGTCTGTGAGTATGTGTTTCACAAACTCTTATATATAATTCGATGTTCATAATTCTATTGACAAAACGTTTGTAAAAATCGAATTTTAAGAATCGAAAATAGTAGAATCGTGATATTTTTGTGATGGATAGTAAACTTATTTACCTAATGAGAATCTTAAAAAGTAATGCTTAAAAAAAAGTGAAGCTTAAAAAATAATACAATTAAATATTTGATGAGACAATGAAAACAATATAAGGCAATATACGTTGTTATAAGGCAGTATACGTTACAAAAAATTATGCTAAAGAATACGAACATATTTTTTTAAAGTCTCGAAATTTGGC
>JAPMOQ010022227.1:0-14348 GCA_026543055.1 Argiope trifasciata
CACACACACACACACACACACACACACACACACACACACACACGCACGCACGCACACACACACACACACACACACACACACACACACAATAGCCACGGTTTTAATGTTCATTATAACTTGATTTTTAAGAATACTGTGTTCCGAAAATTCCTTAACATTAAATAACGACAGTGAGATTTAATTTGAATACAACTAATATTCTTAGAGAACCAACTTAGCATTGAAGGCTTCAAGTTAACAATAAATACAATTTAAGCTAATTATACTAATTATAACATATAATAAATACATTAATGATAATGGAAGCCTTTGCCTTACAAATAAACAAAACTATAATTTTTGTATAACAGCGACATTGTTAAAAAATATGTATGTATGACATGTATTAAAAAATTATCTCTAAAACCATAAATTATCTAAAAAATGAAAATTCCTAGCTAAAAAGTAAAGCCGAGATATTGTAATATTTTCAAAATGCTTCACATTATTAATTATTACAGAAATCAAATTATTTATCTGATTGGAATATATGTACATACCAACAAAAAATGGAAAATATGTGTGTCTCTATTGCGTCTAGAAAGAAAGGCATTTAACCTAGAATTCCCATATTTACCACAAATTAATTGCGATGGGGGAAAATACGACCATCCAAGCAAAACAGTTTTTTAAAAAAATCTTATTCAAAAATTAAACAAGATTTTGATGTTTTTCTGTAAGAAGTTAAAAAAATATTTTTTCACAAAAAGGATTTTTTAAAACCTTTTTGATATTTAAGAATTTACGTTTTTAATATTACTTTTTTTCCAAATTTTGAAAATATTTTGAATACTTTTTTTGTATATTTCGTTACATCGCATTTCATTGTTGCAATGACGATGACATTTCGTTATTTAAAAGTACTTCTCGAAAGATTAGTGAATAGAATATCTATACTAGATGTAGTTGAAATTAAATAACATTTCCTATTCCTGATGAAACAACTGGTCACCAATAGCAGCAAGTCAATATTAATAATAAAGATAAATATGTGTGTTGACTGTACTTTGGAGAGGGGAAATTTGCATTTCGAAGCGATTATTACCTATAATTATGGTTAAAAATACACCAAAATTCCTGAGTTCCCTGCTGTATCTTCTTAAAGTATTATAGTACCAAAAATTATTTTTGCATCATTTTAATATTAAATGAAAATATCTTTTTTTGATTTTTAAGCATATTTTCTAATAATAATCGTTAGAATTCTATGCAAATTTTTAATGTATTGCGGACGATAATATTAAAAAAATAATAATAATTCTGAAAGAACACTTAAGTTATAGTTGAAAGTTACTATTAATTGGTGCATATTTTTTCTTTTTATAATGCTATGCTGTCTTTTATACAAATTATTACCGGCAAAGTAAAACTCTGTTAAGTAAGCGACGTATTTAATTAATTTGAGGAAAAATCTGGAAAATGATTTAAACAAATTTAAAATACTCTTAACATGAAGAAAAATGATAAATGTTGTATTCCTTTATGCTAGAAATTAGATTGCATTGTGAAAAGGCTTAAAATAGCGAAGTGCATTTTTTTTCTTTTCTAAATTTTAGGGTAGATGACAGAAATTTAGAAAAACGTATTGTAAATGAATAGTAGAAGTCTTCTAAAATAATATGAATTTATATATTCTATACACATTGAAGCTTAAGGATATTTTCCAGAAGAAGCCATTAACATAAAATATATTTTTTAACTCTCATGAATCAGCTGCCTCCAAAGTCAAATAGTTTTTAACAAAAAGACTGTCCCATTCTATTGCGATTAAAACTGAAGGATGAAAATTTGAATATTACTTTTTTATTAACATGCACGATTTTAGATTAATCCACTGATCGTCTGACAGATATGCCAATTAGAGCTCAGTGTTTAGCCGCAGTTAATTAATTTAAAATTATGAAATGATTAATTGCCTAGAAATAGGGATACTCAAAACTCTGTCAGATTTTAGTCGAAAAAGGCAGGATTTTTTTTTTTTTTTTTTTTTTTTTTTTTTTCATTTGAAAATTCGAGTGTCATGAATATTTCACTTGAATGTGATTCCTTAGAATCAAGAAACTGTATGTCATTTGGACTTCATAATTTTTTGAAACATATTTATTGATCAAACAAAACAAAGTATTATTATTTATGTCATTTAATTTCTTTTGAAAGTAAAACTAAAAACTGAATTTTATGTTAAATCAGATAAACTTTTTATTGAGTAAATCTTGAAGATATTGCTTAGATTATTAATATTTTTCTTCGCTACACTTATGACTTCAGTGTAGTCAACGAATCTATTTTCTGCTCTCATATTTTTTAAAACGCATGCTTCGTTTCTTCAAAAATAAAAATAAAAATGTTTGTGTACCATTGAAGTTTAATTACTTCCACTTTAATTTAAAATTCAAATTTAATGGCAGCTGACAGAAGATCAGTGAGATACATAACACAATATACAGAACGGCCTAAGGTATATAATTATATGAGTTATATGATAATCAAAATTTAAAAATAATTTGTTAAAGACACTATTAAGACAGATCAAGTTACATAAAATATTTAACTGAAAACTTTAGGTAGCACTTACACCTGCGAACCATAGGCGGTTGGTTATTAATGAATATAGCAATACTCGAATTTAGGTATGAAGTACTGAAGTTGCTACTCTCTGCTCATTTTATAATAACTGAATCAATTTATCTTGATTTTTAAGCACAAATATATTTTTGTATTACAGATGAGGAGTTTGCTGTAAAAACGAAGTAGCTCCAATTATTCAATTTTACAGAAAGCCGTAAAAAACGTCTAAAAATTCTAAATTCCAATGAAACAGGCAACTCCATCTCTTGAGTAAAGCGAGAACTAAGATTGAAACTACGTCTTTTCGGCACAAAATAAACAAAGATTTTTTTTTTTTTTTTACTACATGTAATTTTAACATAATGCATGTAACTCTAAGTTTCCTCAAGATGGAGCAACATCCTTTTTGCAGCAAATCTTTCATATATATTGCGCAGATTTTTTCAGTTCCGTAACTATTGCGCTTCTTTTATGAAGAGTGAAAACTGATTAATTCTGAAGTCGGATTATCAAACAGGGAAGGTAAACCTGAGGATGCCGGAGCTTCGAAATATTTTTAAGAATTATCCAATTTTGTGATTTTATTTGATTTACAGACAGTAGCGGATTTGGGTATTTTGCGGTCTTAGGCAGTATACATTATGAGGATATATTTAGCCCTCTTTTAACCCTCTGACAGTTATTTTTCAAAGATAATTAGATGCCATGTTTGCAAATACTTTCACCTATTATTCAAACAAAGTGAACTGATACTATATGATACACCATAATAATACAATGTAATAAAAGTCTATGATCATATAAATAAGCACATTGTGGTGACATCTTAATAAACCAGTAACAGTCGCTAGACATTAGCAATCACTTTTGCCGATTGGATAAAATACTGGACTTCAAACCCAAACATCGCAGGTTCGATCCTTGGCGGAATTCAACCTCCATATTGGCACAATCCACCCCCCCCCTCCCAATCAGCATCGCCACATGGTGACCTCTCACTATGAACGTTCAAACAACTGTCATGGCCCCACCTACCCGCAGCAAACGCAACCAACACAAAGTCGTCAGACTCACTTGACGCAGCAACAACTCTCTTCGCTGCCATTTCGCTTGGCGGTACAGAAACAGTCTCTTCGCTCGCCATAACACTTGGCGATGTAAAAAAATCGTTCGTCTCTACTGATTCACTGGTAGGACAATATTGTGGTGACATTTTAATAAGCCAGTAACAATCTCTAGACATTAGCGATCACTTTTGTCGAAGGGATAAATTACTGGACTTCAAACCCAAACATCGCAGGTTCGATCCTTAATGGAATTCAACTTCCATATTGGCACAATACCCCGCCAATCACCATCGCCACAACACTAAGTTGCGAAATAAGCGGGATGCAATAGAAAATGAACTGATTGCCAACCTGCGGAAATCGCGGGATAAGCACCTGGGGAGTTATTAAACTGAAAGATTTAGTTTAGTATTTCAAATTTCCCCCCTAACACATCGATTTAAGTTAATAAGGTTAGTTTAGGTTAAGAAAATAGAACCATGGTATTAAAAGCATTTTTTATGAAACTTATTAAGACAAACCTGATTTTTTTTCGAACAAAAAACCACCAGAATTTAAGGGGAAGTTACTATACATATAAGAATGGACCAATACTGCTTCATCAAAAACACAAATGAAATTACTCATTCTAAAAGTAATCAATAACCCTAAGTTTAAATTGCATAAAATGAAATAAAAAAATAAAGAGATGAATCTGGCCTTCAGACTTTATCAAAGGTCATCTTTAAGTACGATCTGAAAAAAGATATTTTTTTCTGTGAGGGATTTGACTTTCGCTCAAATATTAATCCCACGTGACCCGAAAATTCAAAGAAATTGAGATTTCTTGAAGAGAAAAGTTAGTATATACAAGACATTGACAAAAGAATCATCCCTTAAAAAAAAAAACTACTAATTTAGTTCACAAACTATCTCAAAAAATTCAAATCTTAATCTAAAAACAATCAAAGCTGAATAGAAACACAACAAAATACTCTAAGAAAATTGAACAGGTTATAATTAAGCTATAAACGAATATATAAGAAATATGGTACATAAGCAATGCAAAGAGAAACATACAATTGAATTTAAATATCCTGCAAAAGGATTTATACTAAAACCAAAAGTGAAACTGCCTCCTAAATACAGATGTAGCAGGCAAAATTTAGATTTTACCGTGTTTAATGCAGAAACCCCCAGAAAAGCGTATTGTCATCACAATGTTTGAATTGGTCAATCTAGGCGTCATCTATAAAATTGAAATAAAATCCAAAATGAAGAAAATAAACCTAGAAAGTAAATTTTCATTTGTGAAAAATGTAATTACATAAATAAGCCCTCCCTTATAAATATTTACCTATTATTGCTAACCCATATCAATTTCAAAGAAATAAACTTGCAACTCTTAGTGGCCAGCGGATTTATAGTGAGTATTGGTTGTATTTAATTTGAATAACCATTTGCTTGTTGAAAATTAATATTTTATGGATAACTTGATGCTTCTGATTTTTTCAATAAATGAAGAATCTGTCTAAAAAAATGAGTCCATAATTTAACCGTGTCAATTGAAATTTTAGGATCGTATAATCTAATTCATATTACATATCTTTTGCAGTAATTTTTATTTCATTTATAGATGCTTTGTGTAAATTGCTTAGATAATCAGCAAGGTTCTCCCCTCTTATCTTTAAAGAAGCGGGGAAAAATTACGCTATTAAATACTTGATGAAAAAATAAAAAAGGTTTGAATTGAAATGATTTCTATTGTTTGAAAATAATACAACAAATAAATTTTTTAAATCGGATGGCATTTAAATTGTAATAAATAAGAAAATATCATACAGTAATAAAAGAAAATATCAGAACCTCATTGCATAGACTCAAACTCTTTGTTTTATGCAAATTATTTAAAATTGTATCTTACTTCGATACAATTAGAATAAAAAAGTGTGAAAAATATAGTATGTAAAATCTTGTTTTCCTACGAAAAGGGTCGAAGATTTCCTTTTTAAAACATAATTTTTGTGTAATAGTAAAAATAAAGAGAAAAAAAAAATAAGACAAAATAAAAAATAAATTTTTTGAAGATTTTTAAAAAATTCCATTAATTT
This sequence comes from Argiope trifasciata, assembly GCA_026543055.1. Taxonomy (NCBI): domain Eukaryota; kingdom Metazoa; phylum Arthropoda; class Arachnida; order Araneae; family Araneidae; genus Argiope; species Argiope trifasciata. Next base: position 5,765 of record JAPMOQ010022227.1, read on the forward strand.
TCCTTCATACCACAAAGAATATTGGCGTGTGGTAAGCTATAATATCAAATAACTCTGAAGTTACAAAATCAGTCAATCAATTCATTGCATTTATTTATTCTATTGCTCTAAATTATATGAATTTAGCACTGAAAATCATATAAAGCAGAGGTTTATTATAGTTAAAATAGTTTGTTTTCATTTTTAAAAACAGTTTGGCAAAAGATTTTAAAGAACATTTTCGAATTCGATGTCCCTTTTTGTATTGCGTGTTATATATTTTCTGTGTTAATAGCGTGAACCCTTTCGTTGAAATTTCACCTACTGCAGACGATTTCCGTGACTTGCCATCTGGAACTGAAAATTTTAAGCGAAAAACAAAAGCAGACGGGAATATCACTTGATGTACTAACAGAAAAAAAAAATCAAAACAATAAATTAAGAAATAAAATAAAAGAAGTTCAACTTGAGGGGTGGGGGGGGACCTCAAGAACACGAAAAGCTTCCATAATGAGAATTCCACGGCGAAGTATTTTTTGATGTATAAGTGAAGCAATCAGAAAATCATCCAAGCGTTTGAATGAATCGGTTATAAGAAAATTTTAGCGTCTTTCCAGACTGATAGAAATCAGATAATATCATGTTTTATGCTTGCTGTTTCCGGCGAATTTGGAACCATCGTACTTTAACGTTTGGGTTATATATATATAAGTTAAAGGTACTGGGGATAATGCGTGTTTAAATTTTTTCTCCACCAATTACACGACAAGTTTTTGGGTTTCAGAATTTATATTTTATTTTTTCCTATCAAATTGAGACATTTATGATGTCTGTTGAGGCTTTTAAAACTGGTTTTTTTTAATACAATAAAGATGCTGATAATTTTCTATTATGTATATAAATTTATGATATTTGGATATTGGGAAGATTCACTTTAGATTATGCGTTTGATAATGATATGGTAAGTTTGCGAAAATGTATAAAATTTTGTTGATATTTTCAATATTACTTGGAATGGAGTTATTTTTCTTGTTTGTAATAAAGAAAAATTTAGAATTTGATTGGTGCTGCAAAAACCATTCTTCTAAATTTGAGTGTAAAATTTGAAGTATAACAATAATTCTTCAAAATTTGTCAGTCATGTTTTTTTTTTCAGTCATACTTATAACAAAACAAACATTCCTTGCATAGATGAAAGCTTTTTCTTGCCAAATCTCAGAAAGTTGCGAAATAATTGTGTTCAAGTACTTACATTTAATTTCATTATCGGAATGGTTAGCGAAGATACGATGCAGGATTAAATTAATGTAGAGAATTCTTTTCAGCCATTCGCGAAGTATTTTACGAAATACTTCGATTTGGAGAAATTATTATGAAAAGACAAAAACAGAAATTAACATGAGGTTAAGAAATAGAATAAGAAATTTATATTTAAAAAAAGCTTAATTTCCAGAAAATTTACTAAGATATAGTCTTCTATGTCAGCAATTGGACTGAAGCTTTATTAATAGCCATTTTTAAAGTGTAGGGATAATTCTGTAAACAAAGAGTAAAATTAAGAAATTCGAAATTTTCAAGTGATAATATTTATGACATTTTAAAATGGTGTTTAATTGCCGATTTTTTAACCACAAAATTATATGCATGTGTTTTAAATGAAAGAATCTGCACGAGACCCACCATAATATTCTCCTTTAGTGATCAGTTGGCTCATTGAAATTTATGGTTTCAAAAAATTTGTTAAATATTTTGTTTAATACTGTCTAGATAGCCTGTCAACTGTATTTCTGATAGAAAAAATATGATACCAAATTTTGTGAGACAAAAAAATTTGATAGTTATATAACTCATACTAATTTAGAAGCCTTTCTGGACATTCACAATATAATGCCTTTTCTCAATTTACTAACAATGAAATTTACTATCATATTATACATTATTTCTATATGTATCCGATTTTATAGTAGGAAAGAGTAGTACTGCTTTTTTTTTTATAAAATCACCTTTATTCAGTTCAACGAGAGTTAAACTTTAATAAAACGTTACCTAGATCAACAAAATTACAAAACTTTTACTAAAAACATACCCTTTATTGAAACCTACTCAACATGGAAAAATAAATCAGGTTTTTTTTTCACTTCTTAGTTATCAATCAATCAATCAATAAATAATAATAAACACCAGGTTGAAATATTAAAAGCAACAATTAAAACGATTTTTTTTGCTTCATCCATAATTTATTGCTGTAAAATATTTTTAAAATGTGGCCGGCGTCCTAGCATAAGGGTAGAGTGTTTTTCCCGTGGTCTGGGCATCCCTAGTTCGAATCTTGGTTCAAGAATGGTTGTTATTTTTCTGTGTTCTACCTGTAAGGTGCGTGAATGTGTTCCCCTTCTTCAAATGAAATTTTCTTCAAATGAAAATTAGAATTTGTACTTATTAAAAATTACATTTTGACATTTCCGAAAACACAGTTGCGCAAAAGTTATTATTTATTCTATTTTAAAACATAAAAAAATATCTCCATAATGATAACAATTCGATTATCGTATAATCTTCAATGGATTTTTACATTTTTAAAACTTTTTCTACATAATTTTCAACATTAGTGTTCACTATTAAATCAAATATTTGTCATCGCATGATTTTCTTCTATTGTTAAAAAAAGAAGCAAAACTCTAGTTATATGTGTGGTTTTGCAAGAGGGATAAGAAAGTGAAGTTAGAATACCACAAAGACAACATGCAATTTGAAATAGATTAACAAAAACTTTGAGTTTTAGTAACATTATAATTTTTTGACACCACTGGATGAGTCATGTACATAATAAGCAGAAGAAGTGTAAGATTATTAAAATGGCATAGATTTAGTGAAACATTTTAGTTTATATTCCGAATACTTCAAATAAAATCAGTTTTAAAAGATCAATAATAATTTTGCAATCGTAAATTTTATGCACTTGTAAAGAAAATCAGTTTCAGAATTTCGAGAAAATTTAGAATCAAAATCGAGAACATGGTTTTTTTTTCTTTTAAAATTCAGAAGATTTAATGGTTAAATTCAGAAATTTTTGATACTGCTTCAACCGTATTTAATTGTTTCAGTTGTCTTTTTGTTCTAAATTAGGAAAAGAAAATACCAGATTTGGGAAACTTATAGGTAATAGGGTATGCTTCTTATATGAATGTGCCACATTTTCTAATTAACAAGTAATATACATAAATATATAAAATATTTTAACTAATTTATATATATCTTATATTATTTATGATCGAATGTAGCGTCAGTAATCTCAATTGGCGACCATCTGGCAATTTGGCGAAGGATTTGGCACTTTGGGGACCAAATAGAAATTACTGGAAAACTTTAATTCATTAATAAATATTTTTAAAAATGTATTAACATCATATATATATATATATATATATATATAATGGGGAATGGTCACCTCAAAACTTTCTCGCACTCTCTGATAAAATTGTTATTCCAGAAAACGCCTTGCATGATATTAATTTACAATGGCTACGAAATATTAACTTTTTTGACTTGAATTTAACATTTTTACTGAATGTGTTGTATCATACAAGGCAGGTTTTTTAGCAATTAATTCAAACCAGTTAATAGTAACTGGTAGTCGAATTTGTATTTTAGACACGTTTTTCACAACGGTCAAAACAAAAGGCTAAAACAGAATTACAATTGTAGCCACAAAATCGCATATGAGATTTGATATATTTAAGTCATTGCGTTTATATGTCTCCGAAAGAACAAACTGATGGACTGTCCAACCATTATTAGGTTTGCTCAAAAACTGATAGGTGTCTATAATATAGATATTAACCAAATTTTATTCAGCTAATTCTTTTCGTTTTGTTGTTATCATCTTAACTTGTATTCGAACAAACTTCCTTTGTACTAATTTTTTCTCAAAATTTAATAGAAAACTGCAAGTTTAATGGTCTTTAAAACTGCAAGTTTTGAAGACCTTATTCCTAAATTCCTTTTCAGGCTCAAATCAAATCTCAAGTTATCTTTAGAAAGAAATACGGACAATTTCCAAAAATGTGCTTTTTGAACTCAGGGTAGTCTCAAACGTAACGATTCGTCAAAAGCTCGAAGCTTTTGGTGATTTTTATACTTTCTCAATACTACGTATACGAGAAAGTAAAGTTACTATTTATTATGTATAGGAAAGGAAATATTGAAAATAAATATTCAGTTCTCTTGTGTAATATTCTGTGTTTTAGAATTGCTGTCAAAGATGTAAGTATCATGGTAAATTTAACCCTTAGCACTCTGATGTCTCCTCTCAGTCACAATTCAAGGCAGTGTATAATTTTTCTCTTTTATTTAATTATTTCTTAAATTTTGAGTGGTAAAAAATATGTAGATTAATTTTCCGAGAAAATTCGTCTTAAAAAAATCGTATATATTCATTTTTCTGAGCAATAAACAAGTCATCTTATTCGGCAAAAGTTTAGGTATCGAATTATTCTTTGGAGCGTTAAGCGTTAATTATTAAGCTTAATATGCAATGTAAAACCTTCAGTTTCTTTTATTTTTGTAGTTTCTATACATTCCGAAATAAATAAGAAATGGATTCCCCGAATTCTTGCAAATAAAGCTACCAATCAGACAGTCCTGCCACTTAAATTTGAAGAGGAAGTATTATTTCAAATCGATATATTAAAAAAAATTAGTAAAAACACGTTAAAGTTACTTATTTATAACTAGAATCAGAACTAAAAACACCAGAAATTAGGTTTTCAGATATATATATTAATCTGAGGCCTTTCTAGACTTAATTGACCCAACAGATTTCAGCTTAATTTTCCTGATACTACTTAATAATGACATGTCTCTAATATAGACATTATCTTCTCGAAAAATTTGAAAAGAGAAGCACCGAAGTAATTACAATGATTATTTTGCCTTAGATGAGCAATCATTGACTTGTAGTTCCTGTATCATGTTATTCCGCAGAAATTCTACAGATTACAGATTTTTTTTAGTTCGCAGTTACCTCACCTTCAGTCAATTGCGGAATTTAATGAATAAACTAGTAGTTTACCCATCGTTGAAGGGCATGCTATATAATTCGGATGATGTGTGATTAGTATGTTTACAGTGTCTTCACCCAATGGCTCAATTAATTTTTATTCCATATTTCCTTTTTAAATTCTAATTCCGTGAATTAATTTTAAAAATGCGAACTTACCACATTAATACTTGTTTTCGATAATATTTCCTCGTTTTTTCATATCATGTTCAAATTCCTAGGGTTAAAAATGACGTAAATGAGAGCAGTGCTATTTCAAATTGCTTTTCTAACAAGAATCTACCTCGTATGAAAATAGAAAATGCTATTAGCAGCAGGTGACGAATCTTTCATGTTGCGTTTCGAGAAGATAAAATTACTATATTATAATTGGCCTGCTTATTTAAATAAAAGTAACCCGATTATAATGGACTGAAAATTTATGCAATTTGTTTCAAAAGTAGCAAACTCCAAAACACATATTTTAATACATGGTTATCTGTTATCTTTACAAAATATTACAGAAAAATCTTATTGTTGTAAAGTGAATAATTCCATTTTCAGATTTCTGTTGAAAAGAGATAAGCAATTAACTTAGTTTGAAACAGCAGCAATGCATATTTAAATTTAATTTGCAATTATGAATCCGAATACCATGGGACGTTGTCCGAATTGTATGATAGCATTCAAATATTACTGAAGCATACATGCGATCACTTATTCAACTATTTATGGCGAAGTTCCAATAGTTGAACTACCGCACCACCAGATCCTTTTTATTAGTTATTAAAAGCTATTTTCTGAAAAATGCAATTAACTCATCGCAGTTTTTAATAAAATGGATAAACAGATTTAATTTTGTGAAGGAAAAAGCCCAATCTCATGACCAAGGTAATATTGTGGCTCTATTTTAAAAAAAATTCAAACAATTTCTCAGCGCAATCCGGGATCTTTTTCTTAAAACCAGAATTGCTAGGTCATAGTATTATAATTACATGAAATTTTGCGAGTTTTATGATGTATTTTGGATAACTTAGACAGTATTTTGATAAGATTTTGTTTAAGTTGTTATCAGCGATTTCTGTTATTAAAAATGTATTTGTAACCGTTCAAGATCTTTCTGTACTTAGTCTGAAACTGTATACAAATTTTTCACGATTTCTTAAAATTTTAATTAACTACCAACCAAACAACCTTTGTGATAATCATCTGTGGAGGGATAAGTTTATAGAAGTGCAATGGTTTTCGAAGTAAGAAAAGATTTATGTGTGTGTGATAAATGGATACAGAATTTTAGAAAGGAAAAAAAAAATCTTTCTTGGAGCACAAAAAATGAAATGAATAATTAGAATATGAGTGAAAAAATCCCCCTCAATATTTCTAACATAGATTTAGTTGCGCAACTTGTCAGTTTAACGTGTAAAGTTCTTTGATTTTCTTTTCAATTAACTAACTGTATTGATTCAAATAAATAAAATACGATAAACAAACGAGAATGGTCTCATCAAAAGTTTTCTTAAATGTACTCTAATAATGGTGTTATACCAAAGAACGTGTTACTGGCTTACAATAGTTATGAGATATGAAGTTTTGACTTCATTTTCCAATTTTACTGAATTTATCGTGCTATCCTTGGCGAGTTATTTGGTACTTAATCCTAATATACCTTAATTACATCTAAAATTCTAATTGTGTTTTTGACATGTTTTTCTCAACCGATTGTAATAAAACTTTGACACTAAACTGCATGTGTAGTCACAATATTCTGTATTAAATTTTATATATTTAATTCATTGCGTTTTTGAACTATCACTTTTATATGTATCTAGAAGTAAAGGCAGACAGACGGCCAAATCCTTGTTGGACTTTGCTCAAAATTTGACAGGAGTCTATAAGTCTATACGTTAAGTGTTAATTTAGTGTACCGAATTTTATCTATCTGTCTCTGCTCATTTAGCAGTTATAGTGTTAACTTATATTCGAACAAATGGACAGAAGGATTTCCTCTAAATAAATTTTACTCAAAATTCGATAGCAATCTGCAAATTTGATGTAAGGTCCGTAAACCAAATTCCAAATGTGTCGTTCAAAGCATTTTTAAGTTATCTTTGTCAGAGATAGACGGAATTTTCTAAAAAGGGCTTTTTCAAACTTAATGGGAGAGTCTAAAACGTGGAAGTTCATTAAAATCTCGACGTGGAGATTCATTAAATTTAGTAAAATTATTAAATTATTAAATTTTTTCTATAATACGTACACTAAAAAACACACACTCCGAAATGATATGATTCCTTAATATTATATAGTTTGAAAGGTTCTCATTTTTGCTTTCATCATCCGTCTAATCAACATTATTCTGTTCGTTCCAAAATACCTCTCATTTAACTGTAACTAAAGCAATATCTAATATCAAAATTAAATCAATCTAATTTAAATTATGTTTCGACACCAATTTTTTTTATTGGAGCTCATTATTTTAAATAATTAGTATAATGATAACAGCGACATTTGAGGCATCCATTCATTTCTAAAATGTTATTTTGCATCAATAAAATGTTCGGTCCATGGCAGATATAAAGTGTACCAACTCCATGTGTCTGATGAATGTTTGGCATATTTGATTCTCAGATCAGCGATTTAGCCTTTACGTCGCAACAGCCCTTTTAACAGCAAAGCTGGTTAGACTTAAAAGCCTGATACTGTTGATAATAATTAGTACTACATTTATTATGGTTAAGATCTCCCGGATGGTGAAAATATCATGAATTTGCCGAAGGGACAGGATTGAGTTCTCCATATAACAATAAAGTAATCGAAATGGGATTCTGAAGTAAAGCCACTACTTATTTTACGTTCAATTATTTCAGATACGTCATTTGAATCTGAAGTAAAATAAAATCTTACAGTGCATCATCGTAGGGATTTGGTGGCATAGCCATTTGGCTACATGCTTTTATTACCGTTCGTAACCTTCAAATGGCTGTTTCAGAGGACAATAATGAAATGGAAATCCTTTTTAAAATGATTTTTGACAAATATTTGTTGAAAAGATCGACATATTACAACAACTTAATAGAATATGTTTTATTGGGTAGTTCAGAAAGTCATTTCGTATTTTTGTGTCAAAATGAAAAGAAATTTTCGTTTAATGAATAAATTATTTATTAAATTATAAAATTGCCATTCTGGTCTAATACCTTTTGCCATTCTGGTCTAATACCTTTTGGTAGTAACATGATTACACGCTCATAAAAGTTTTGGTCTTTGCTGTAAAAAAAACTGATCGAGGTGGTTTTTGGCCTCCTCATTTGAAGGAAAAATTTTGCAAATCAGTTCTGGTACTGATGTACTGTTAACACATCTTCTCCACACATATTGGCTAATTTATTTCTGGCTTGAACAGCATTTTTACCTTTTATATAGCAAAAAAGAAAAAAATGACGAAAATGCTGTTTATTGCTCTCCATATTTAAAAGGGCACCATCCAAAAACTACTGCGAAGAATCAGCTGCACTTTTTCACACTCAAGCCTTGCTATATCAGCTCTTAAAACATAAAATGATTTTG
>JAPMOQ010022240.1:0-13647 GCA_026543055.1 Argiope trifasciata
AAAAAAAAATTAGTTCCTGAAATCACCGATAGGTGGCGCTGCACAACTGGAACTATGATCAAAAGACACAAATAATAATAAAAATTAAAATGTTTATGCGGAATGGAATGCTTCCATGCTTCCTTTTTAATTTTTCTGCCCCTTATGGAAAATAAAAATAGTAAAGAAGCTAGAACTCCCGTTGTAACTGCAATTTCATACTGTAACCAGAAAAATTTGCATAAAGCATGGTTAGAAGCCATGTTCTGGGTATAAAAGAAGTTAAAAGGTGGGGAATGTCATTCTTATTAGTGATGGCTGTCACGCTGCCAGAACGCGCTTTGCTTGTGAAGTTGTTTTACGAGAATAAAGGAAATGCTCCAGCAGCACTTCGAGAGTTTCGCCGACTTAAGGATTTGCGTAAGGGACCATTGCTTCCACAAGCTCTCAGGAGAATGATCGCTCGATTCGAGGAAACTGGACATCTTGGAGTTCAGCCTGGTCGAGGACGCAAACCGGTTCGTTCAGATGTCGTTGAAGATGTTGCCACCGGTATTGTTGAACAGTCAATGGATAATGTTTTAGGCTGCAGTAGTGCACGTGCAGTGTCACGACACTTGGGTGTTCCCTATAGCACAGTGTGGAACGTACTCAGAAAAATGGTGCATTGTTTCCCGTACAAAATCCGCCCTAATCAACAATTGCTGGCCACAGACAGGGAGATGCGACTGACCTTTGCATTGACATTTCTTGCTAGAGTTGAAGTGGATGCATCGTGGCCGTGGCAGATTCTGGGGAGCGATGAGGCCCATTTCCACCTCAGTGGAACAGTGAACACCCATAACTGTCGCATATGGGACACGACAAACCCCCGTACCTTCCAAGAGATTCCACTCCACTCACCGAAAGTTACAGTCTGGTGTGGATTCACAGCCACATTCATCCTTGGACCGTTCTTTTTCGAAGAGGTTACTTCCAATGGCCTTGAGACATGTACCGTGACGGCCAACAGGTACAAAAGGATGCTCGAAACATTTGTTGTACCCCATTTGCAGCAGCGCCAATGCCTTGACACCATTACTTTTATGCAAGATGGAGCACCTCCACACATTGGACTCCCTGTGCAACAGTTTCTTCGCCAACATTTCACCACTGACAGAATAATCAGTCGCGCGTTTCCGACAACTTGGCCATCTCGTTCACCGGATCTTAATCCGTGTGATTTTTGGCTTTGGGGACACTTAAAAAACCTTGTTTATCGAGAACGTCTGATAACCTTGGCAGATTTGAAAGAGAGTATCAGTCTGCATGTGAGAAGCATCTCAGATGACCAGTTACGATCCGCAGTTGAACAAGCTGTCCACAGACTTCACATTTTACATCTTCAGGAAGGGAACCATATTGAGCAGCATTCCCTGCATCGATAACGTCCTTGTTTCATGTATGCTTGGTACTTTCAAATAAAATGTGTTTAAAACGTGTTTTTGTGTCTTTTCAGCATACGTCCAGTGGTACAGCGCCACCTATCGGTGATTTCTGGAACTAAATTTTTTTTTCGTGAAATCCGTTTCCCCATTTTTTGAATAGTATGTCCACAAATTTTCAAGCCTTTACACTGAGTAGTTCGATATCCAGGGAGGTCAGAGTAGGGGTGTTTTATTTCTGGCCACCCGGTATATAACATCAAGTACATCTATATAACTTTTATGCTAAAAGATCTTGCTAATAATTATGGGAGAATATATATAGCAGGTATACAAATAATTAGATGGCTTGAACCAATAAGATATACGTGAGTATTGAAAATGTTTGGTATGAATTAAAAAACTACCAAAAAGGCATGAAAAGTTTTGGCTAAACAATTAAGGATTAAAGAATTATTAATTGTAAAACTGATAGATTTATTCTAGTAAGATTGAAAACCTGATTTGGATGCTTCTGCAATAATAGTTCCATACTCTATCTGTATTGATGTCTTGAAATCAATAGAAAAATTTGAATGGTTATTTATACTTTTAAGGGGGAAAAAATTGATGGGTTAAGCGCAGCCTTGGAAATCACTGCTCTGTTTTTCAAGCGGATATCTTTGTATATAATTTCCAGCAGAGCTCTTTACAATATTTGTATGTGTTTTCCAGTGGAACACTTTGTAAGTTTGGTACTGGAAAACCTATTAGAAATCATATGTCCATTTGCATCTAGCTTTGGACAGTTATAAAGAAGTGTATAAAAAATCTTCAAAACTTCTATATAAAAATAATTTTCAGAAGATGTTAAAGAACTTGTTCTAAACTAGATATCGATCTTGTACCATTAAAAATCCCTCATTGGCATGAAGAATAATGAATTGGCTGATTAGGACAAAGGCATTTCAATTATATTTGTGATAGATAACCTAACAGGAATATAAAATAACAATCAAAACTAATTAATAAATTTACCAACGATGAACGTAATGATATCTTTTTGATATTAAAGGCTCTTTGCATATTGCACTCTGAAAATGGAAGAAACCTTGTAAATTCTTCTATGAAGAAGTTATGCATGTATCGCCCAAATTGAAGATTGTTCATAGGAAACCTAGCCGCAGGGTTAGGTTGAGAGGGCAAATCAAGATGTAGAAAATATATTGACTTCAATGATGAAGGATATTCAAACTACAAAATGCTCCATTGGTCTTCGTTTTGATCAATTCATGAAAAACCAAACTCCAAATTCAATACTATTGTTGTTACATATGGCACTTTACAAGTCCACTGACAGAAAGCTGTCAGCGATTTAAGCCTAAATTAGCGTCCCTTACTTTTACATTAGAGCTAACTAGGACCAAAAATACGACAGCTACTCCATGCATCGGATTCGCTTCCACAACCCCTTGTTATAGAGGGAACATTCACACTACTCACAGATAGAACACAGAAAAACAATTATGCCCGAACCGGGAAACAAACCCGGGACGCCCAGATCTCGGGGAAGAGACGCAACCCCTATGCCAGGACGTCGGAATAAAACGGTAGACTAAAACGGTAGACGGTAGAATAAAACAATCACAATACAAACCTATGTTTGGAATTCAATCAGGAATCGGAAAGACAACCTTGCTAACAGATATTTTTTAAAAAAAATTGTAGACTAGACTGAACCTTCTTCTTCTTACGTACAGCCTACCACCCTGCACCCAACGAACGTTGCAGTATCGACACGACTTTTTGTTTCCGATTGCTATCTTTAGCATAGTCCCTCTTTACACTGACTGATTTGTCAAACTGAGATTATCTTCGAGGTAATTGACTAGAAAGTGATCAATTACTGTCCTCCCTCTTCATCCTCCTATAAAACAAGGAACAGGTAGACACTAATATAAAATCTCAAAGAAATTCAATTTATTTCTTCCCATTCTCGTTTCACAACAACCGAAATTCGAGCACTTTCAAACTCTCAGTTAGTAAAAAGCTGGAAATTTTTTGACATCATGTTTTTCAGAGTTTTAAGATTACCTGGTTCCATCAATATTGTACTTAAGTCATTATTTTCAACATTTAGATTTTTTCTTAACTCCGAGATTTCAATATATTTTTTTAAATATTAGCAATCCTTCACATATGCATTTATTTTCCTGTTTTCTTTCAAATCTTTGGTAATATGCAAGGAATCTCCCATGTTCCTGATATAATTTGGGTTATCACTGGATGGTATCTTCTTATTTTTATTTCTGGATTTCGAATAAAGTTGAAAGTTACACTTTTTTGACATATACCATCTATTAAACCATTGGAGCTTAATTTCTTCTCTTGATTCCCATTTTAAAATGCCATTTGATTTAGAGACAATTATATCAACACTCTCTTTTTGTGTTACAAACTTTGCATGTTTATCCGCCTTTTCATTTTCATTACCATATATCTCGATATGACACTAATCCAATTCAACTGTATACACTTGTTAATATTTACACTTTTTAACTTCCCTTTTATCGTTCATATTTCTCTTCTACAATTGTAAGATGATTGTATGGCTTGTAAGACTCACAAAGAATCTGCAAAAAATTGAGCACTTGTGTCCGTCCTCCATCCTTTCACAATATTCAATGACCAACTATAGAGTAACCATAGTTACTATATTTTTATCGTGTGAATCATCTGTAAAAATTTCTAATCCATCCCTATCTGGGATTTTAATTTGAAAACCACGAATAAACCATTTTTCAGGGTGCTGTTAAAACTTGTCAAAATAATCGTTATTGCTGAAGCATTTGTTTAGTGTTTTAACTTTATTGCTGGTAAGTCTGAACCTCAAAAATTTCTAGCGGATATGAACACAAAAGAGCAAGAAACTGAATAACCACAATCAGGGAAGCATATGATTGCTAGTAAATCGACCAACATTTTTTTATTAAAGAAGATGTGATGGAAATTAATCAAGCAAGCAAAACGAATGAAAAAAGATCTCCGATACAACATATCCTGAGTTTTATATTGGAGGTAATGTCTTTTTCCCCATTCTAGATTTTGTTAAAATAAAGATGATTTGCTAAATCTCATCAGTGTAAAGTGTTATTCAGTGTCTCATCAGTCAGTTGAAATAAATTAAGAGAACCTGTAGAAAATAGGCATGAAAGAGAGAGTTCTGATTAAACTGTATTCGAACTAAGAAATGATATTCAAACTTAATTAGTTCAATATTTATTCAATATAATTTTTATTTATATTTTTATATTATTTATATAGTATACTACAGCTAATCAAGGAGCATGTTTTATACAAAATTTTAATACATTCAATGATTTTCATATTTGAATTCCATTAACCTGCAAATTTTCTTGACTCAAAAACGAGTACCGAATCGGGACATTTCGCTGAAAGTAACAGCAAAAAAAAGTAATTGCAAGAGTTTGATATGTATTCGCCAGCTGCTCTTGTAAAAAAGAATCGTTCTTTAAGAGAACTTTCCTCTGCATGAAAAATGATTCTCTAGAATTCTAAGTGTCATAGCAGTTTAACATGTTCGAAGGAAATAATTTTTTATAGTGGTATACTATTAAACAATATTCAAGTAAATAATTTTTCTTCAATGAAAGGTTTTTTGTTCCCTTACACACTATATTATTAAGTATAGTTTAATGCAATATTTTTGGATTAAATAATATTATCTAACAAATCAGTCAAAACAAGAATGAAACAGGTTCTCCCAAACTTTGTCAGTGAGAGCGGGTTCTCCCACGCGCTGTCAGTTGAAACACGTTTTCCCTAGTGAATTCGGGTATTTACTGATTTCGGATAAATAAATATACAATAATGTATATTTATTTATCATTGTTTTTTTAGATTTATTTCTTTATTTTTTTCTTTTCCTTTGAAATTCTTTTCATTTTTTCTATTTTTTTGTTTTATAATTTCTAATTTTCATAAATTAAATTTTTTATCTTTGATAAAATCTATAGTTTAATAATTATGTTCAGATGATTTTTTCTATTTTTATCATTTGCTTTATATGCATCGTTTAAATACAGTTAAATAAAGAGGTATATTTTTGCATACTTAAATGAACACGAGGAGGAATCAGTTAATTTAAAACACTTGAAAGTTTCCTTGAAATGAATTTTCCTTAGCTGTATATGGCAAATTTTATTAAATCCTTAAAATAGCAAATTGAATCATGGCTTTCCTCCTAAAATATTATTCTCATAACGCCTATTTATATACAAAATCGTACAAATATCGTACTTACAGCATTTAATGCAAATATCACATGTTATAGAGATATGTTTTAATTGAATTCCATACGTTGTTAATAGAATATTATAACGAATGCGTAGTTTTGCTTTCCCGCTCTGAACTGTCATCGTAAGGAAGAGAGATTTACAGTAATATGTATGGGATATGTACTATGTATTGGTCGAGACATTTCTAGCCACTCCTCTTGGGACTCTCTATAAGGGCGATAGTTTAAAGCTGAGAGTAGTAGTAGTCGGAATCGACATTAGATAACAAGTACTCCAGAGGCGAAGACAAGAAGCGGCGTAGCCAAGCAAGTGCTGAACTGAGCTATGTGCCTTGTAGTTTGTTGAGGAAGCAGCGTCGAGTACTATGGCCAGTGCTGCGGATATTGTTACTACTTGTGAGTAACAATATTGTGTTATTGTGAGCTGCTGTGTGTTCGTCTCGTCGGTAAATAAACGTCTGTGTTGTGTCTTCTACTAAAGGGCAGATCATTTTGTGTTTTCACACCACTGTGTTCTCACACTTTGTATTCTCTCACGTTGTGTTCACTCTTCTCACACCGTACACACCCACTATACAGGAGAACGAACCTTACGGATTATTATAGGAAATCCGAAACAATATGTTATGATATTCAGACACATTGTGTAATCAAAGACTTTTATAAATCTTGTGTAGGATTTCTTTAACTGATATCAAATTAATTATTTCATTTGAGCAGTCATTTTCTAACTATTATGTCTAGTTTAATCTTAATTTAAAACTTTTTTTGAATAAACTATATAAAATATTTCGCAAATAAAATATATAATGGCAAATATAGGGTATTTTAAATCTTTGATAACTCAAAATATCAATATTACACAGATCAAGAAGTTCTCATGCTGTTTTCTTAGTTGAAATAACAAAAACTTTACGTAAATAACTGAGAGCTTATTTTATTTTGAAATTTCCAGATTTTTTCATTCATTACTTATTTCAATTAAAGGAATCTTTAAACATGAAATTACTTTTCAGTAATGTATAAAGCGTGGTTATTATCTATTTTAAAAAGTTATGAAATATCTTACTTGAAATCTTGAGTCGCATCTCTGTCTTCATAGTTTTGAAATTATTTGTTCAAAGTTATGAAGCATTCTTTCTTTTATATAGAAGTGTAAACATATTATTTCTGTTTTGCGTCCCTAACTTTGAACCAATTACGTATTTCAATAGACATTTACAAATTTAGTCTCCGTAAAAATTTATAGCTTTTTTCAAGTGGTCATAATATTTGTAAAGTGAACATAACGTTGCTGAAATTTTAGTGTAGTTTTAAAAATAATCCCAATATTTGTTGATAATAAATATATACTTATAATAAAATACAGAAAAAGCAATAATTGTTACATTAAGGATGAACTTAATGGATAATTGCTTATGGATGAAAGCTTTCTTTTTTAATTGTAAGAAAAAAGATGCTGTTATTTTTATTTAAAAAATGAATTTTCTCTATGCTTTATTTCATAATTAAATTATATAAGTGAGTGAATTTCACAACTTCTAAAACAATGAAGATGTATTAAATTATATAGTTTATCAAAATCTGTATCTCCTTCATTTTAAGATTAAAATAATCCGAATTAATTATTTTCTATCATTCATTCATTTATGCATTAGTTTAAATATTATTTAGCAATTACAAACTTCAGGTGACAGAAAAATGATAAATAACCTAATTATAATACATAAATGAATAATAGAAAGGAACAGATGTATATGTTTCAAAATGAAGACAATATTTTCTCATCAAATATATATAAATATTATAATCTTTTATTTATATATACATACTGATTGAATGCATTTTTAATTTTCAATATTGAAAAATAGTTTCTTTTTGAAATCACATGAAAATTACTTTAATAACATCAAATACACTATGAAGAAATATGATCGTCTGAATAAAGCTATAAATCCATATTGGAGCAATATTCGTAAGCACTTATAGAAGTAGTCGATTGGCTCAATGTTAGTGACGCAAAGAAGAAAAAAATTCTTTTACACTTCTATAAATGAAAGAATATATCATAGCGAAGAGCAAACATTAAAGGCACAGTTATGATTTGGGAAAATCAAGTAAGGTATTTCAATTTTTTCGGGATACGACACATTTCTTAACTAATAATAGATAACATTATTTCTTAATTAAAAAATATGTTTAATGGTTATTATTATTATTTTAATTAGCAAGTAAATAAATCTGAACAAAGCCAGCAGTTGCAAATGAAATATGTTTAGGTTACCACTGTTAACATTTTTGTATGAAGAAATTTCTGTAAATATTGGAATTAGGAAAAATTCATTGGTATGTGGTTTTTTGAAATTGTGAAATATATCAGAGATTAAGAGTATTTTACATTTATAATTATAAATATTTTATTTTTTAAATATTCTAGATAGTTTAATAAATAAGAAGTAAAAGTTATCCGATTAACAGTTCAAAGAATTTTATTAAATTCACTTCAGTTAAAAATCTCAGAGAAAATATTAAAAATTTTAAAAGGACTTAAATGACTGGTGCATTTAAATTTTAACTCTTTCTTTGCTTCATTGACGACATATTGAATAGAATAAAACGAGTTAATTCTAAAATGAGTTTTGTGCTAAATATTATTACTGATTGTAGGAAAAGAAATGCATTATAATTAAAATATGCATAATGAGAATAACATTTTAGAAAGACAGTGTTAAAAAAAGTGTAGTACTTTTTTCACTTATATACTTTTGTATTTTAAATCAAAAGTCCTTATATCTGAAATTTAATTACTTCAATTCATTTCCAAAAATGAGGTACACCCAATTAATTTCAGATTATATTACTCGTGTATTCTTGTACCCATTTCAAATATTAATTTCATATTAACCGTCTTCTAACTGATTATTTCTTTAAAAAAGGACATAAAATCAAATAAAAACATTCCACATTGTTAAAAACCAATTAATATTTTAGGTGTCCCTAGCTATTCTATATTAAAGAAATCCAATGTACTGCTTTGAAATTAAAACAACTGTCCCGAATAAAGCAACATTTTTTGGGGAAAAATTTATTGACGTGAATTACTTCTAAATTGTAAATAAAAGGCCAAGAATGAAAACCGATTAATTCATATTTCATATTTATTCACTTTCATATTTATCAAAAAGTAAAAGAAAAAGAAAAGAAAATTTTAGTTTAAGATTCATTAATACAAATTTTGAAAATATACTGCATTAATAGCTCTTTGAAGAATCAACTTTTTCCCCATTCTATTTGTCAAGTTTTAAAATTCATAAACGCAAGAATCAAAAGAAAAAAGTCTTCCACTTTAAATGTTTATTTTACAATGGATAAACTATTTACTAAAATTTTCATGTTGCAGAAGCAACTTAATTTTAAAGATATTTACTTTTACTCCAATCTTGCCAAAATATTTGCTCTCTAGACGGAGATATAAGTGAAAATGTTAGAAAAAATATTCTGAACCTGAACGATAATTAACTAAAAACAGTTATTTACAAAAATATATACAGTACCTTTTTACATTGTATGACTTCAATTTAAAAGCATTTCTGTCCTGCATATCGGTGCTTCGATCATTTAAAATTCGCATTTTCCGAATGCAAATTACATTTAAATTTCAAACCCTGCCTTAAGCATGGCTGTTTTGCTTTTTTTGAAAATAATACAAAAAAAATACAAAAAAAAAAATGCCGTGGCTTGAACATCGGCAATTTATTTAGCATATTGTTAAATTTAGAAATTTTACTTAAGCTATACTTGTATGCATAAATAACTGCAGAAATTAAAGTATAAAGAATTTTAAAAAAAATTTCAGAAAATCAAAATTTAGTTTTCAAGCAAAATTCTGATTAAAAAGTTAAAATTATTTGCTATACCACCAAGTATAAACTTAATACCTAATAAAACTTAAATATGTATTTAAAATAATGCAAATTTAAATGTTTTAATAAATTATTAAAACGATATAAAATATTGATGCAATAATTGCTTTAGTAATTTTATTTCCATCTTTTAGAAACGACAGGTAATTTAAATCGACAAAAACAGGCGAACAATTTAATTCAGAGTAATATTGTTGATTTTCGATTGCTTTATCACTTATTATGAACAGAATGAATATTTAATGTTTGTATATTGAATCCAGAAAGTAATTGAGAAATAGATTTTTAATTTATTAATATTTAAAAATCAATGAATAAATTTATTCATTAATTAAATTTTGAACTATATATTTATTATTAATCTTTTAAATATATATAGTGAATTTGCGATATTAATTTAATTAAATTTGCGATTTATAAATTGATTAACTATTATTTGATATCTATGATTTCTATGGAATATTTTAAATATAATAGAAAATGATTTTATGCTCAAATATTTGAATAAAAATTGAAACTAAGAAAAATTATGAAAGCTTTTTTTTTAAATTTATATTTCAAACACTTCTAGATTCTTACTTTGGACAAACATCAACTAAGTAAAAGAAAAGGAAAAAATATACTGAAATGCCAGCAACGAGATCACTTATAATTATGATAAAAATATAATCCTGGTTGAAATGGGGTAGTTGTTTCAAATTGGCACTAAAGATAATAAATATGTTATTGATGGGCGTAGTGTGAGATTCTCTGCTTTCGTGTGCTGAAACTCAGAGCTATAGAAAATAAAAGGTTTAATTCAAATTTAAAAGAGATTCAGATTTATCATTTGTTAATATTTAATTTGAAAGAAAAAAATGTTAAAATTTCCTTGGTGTTTCACACAAAGTTAGTAAAATGCACATGCGCTTTAAATAGTAGACATATGAATTGTTTTTTTTTCTTCTAATATTTATAATCGTTTTGTAGTTTCAGATACATACAAATTTCTTCTCTTATAACCAGCCATATCTTTATTAAAATTTCGCAATACATTTCAGTAGATTTATCAAATGAGTCAATATTTCCATTTTTTATCAACTGAATATTCAATTTCTTATTACATAAAAGTTCCTAATCTTGTATTAGATATAAATTCGATCAGCAACTTAAATACTCCAATATAAAAATTATTAAATAAAATTTCTCTGAAAATTCATTAAATTCTAGTTAGAAATTTCCTAAGGGGACTGTGAGCTCTATTAGATTCTTTTCGAAATTATTTAGTCAGGGTTATGCAATTTTTATGAATAAGTATTAAAATATAAATTAATCAAATTTTTTGGAAAAATATTTTGAAACAAAATTGATTATTTTTTAAAAATTTATAAATATATACTTTTAATATTTCAAAAGGTTCCAGGAGATTTAATTATTTTTTTACACCCTACTTAATACCTAATGTAAACGTATTTGGAACAAAATCCAAAACTAAGTATGATTTTGTAATTCCAATTAAAAGTTAATTTTTTAGAAATATTTTTATGCATACTTACAGAATTTTCATAGGAATTTTATCTTTTCCTGAATTAAAATTGACTTTTAACTATCTATGAAAACTTAAAAGATAAAATGTATACCCTATTTATTTTTAAAGTTTGCCAGAAATCTTTATAATGAATTTTATTTACTTTCTTAAAAGTTAAGACATCTAAAATATTTTATAAATATTTAAATCTAATATCAATATCATTATGAGAAAATTCATTTAAACGTTATTTTTTTCCTCTTAAGGATTTAAATATTTATTTTACTGAACAATACATTTTATAACACTATTTTAGTTGAATATAAACATATATTTAGGTAATGAATTGTTAATTTTAATCCATTTTTTTATTTCAAAGTCTACTACCTCCTTAATTTCAGTACATCTAAAATAAATACCAAATTAGCTGTTTTCCTAAATTATATTAAAGGAAAATCGCAATTCATGAATGAAATTGTCGCAACCTAAAATCAATCAATACTTTTCTTTTATATCCCTGAACATATAAAAATTCTTCTTATATATATAAAAATAAGGAGGAGAAAGTATTCTCTGCCCGTATCTTAATCAGGAATTTCACTGAATGTGCAAATAGCCAGGGAACAAGATGGATTAAGCGTCTTTCCCATCTGTAAAGCATTCCGCCTGCCACGAATCCTTCCCTTTGGAGGAAATAAGTGAGATCGCAAGTGGGATACAAGAGAAGACACCTTAAGCGATTCTTTTCAGCGGCATCAACAAAAGCGGACTTCGGTTTTCATTTCCTTCAGCAACAAAGGACAAGCTGGAATCAATTCAGAGTAATTTGATGATTCTGTATCAGGGAAAGAAGCTGGTAATCGAGTTGGTTCTAAGCCACTTTCAAGTGGAGATTTGGAAGTGGGGAATAGAAGCCTAAAAAAGAACCATTTTAGTTTTTCTCCATGTGGTAACAGAAAACGAGATTCAATCATTGGTTTGGGGAATTAAATAATACAAAGAAAAAAAGTTTACCTAAAGTTTTTTTTTTAAAAAAAACAAGTATAAAAGATTTTACTAGTTACAAAGTTAACTAAGTTTAAGTATTTCATACCATTTCTTTTAAAGTTATTCTATTACGACCGGAATCCAGATTATCACAGGAAAGTAGAACTAGTATAAGATATAAATAAGATGTCGTTTTGGATATTTAAAAAAAAAATATTTGACTGTAAAAAATAGCATCCTTTTTCATTGAAAAATATTTTGTATGCATTGACATACTGTAAGAATATTACTCGAAGAAAATATTCTGAACATCTAAATGGTTATTCGAATATGAGACTTTATAATGATGTAAATAAAATTGATTGAAATGGTTTTTCATTTGAATTATTTCAATAGTCACTGAAATTCGTGAATTCTCCATATCTTAATATAATAATTGAAGAACAATTAAATTAATTACCAAAATGGAAATAAAATTCTTGACTCCACGAAATGCATTTTCTCTATCTGCAATAATTTTCACGTATAGAATATTATTTCGAAATATATGTGTAACATTTTATAAGTAGAAAGAAAAATACATATATTCATTTATATTTTTTAATGAATGAAGAAACATTTGTGAATTTGTTGAATATACAAGGTGGCCAGAAATAAAACACCCCTACTCTGACCTCCATGGATATCGAACTACTCAGTGTACAGGCTCAAAATTTTGTACACATACTATTCAAAATATGGGGAAACGGATTTCACGAAAAAAAAATTAGTTCCTGAAATCACCGATAGGTGGCGCTGCACAACTGGAACTATGATCAAAAGACACAAATAATAATAAAAATTAAAATGTTTATGCGGAATGGAATGCTTCCATGCTTCCTTTTTAATTTTTCTGCCCCTTATGGAAAATAAAAATAGTAAAGAAGCTAGAACTCCCGTTGTAACTGCAATTTCATACTGTAACCAGAAAAATTTGCATAAAGCATGGTTAGAAGCCATGTTCTGGGTATAAAAGAAGTTAAAAGGTGGGGAATGTCATTCTTATTAGTGATGGCTGTCACGCTGCCAGAACGCGCTTTGCTTGTGAAGTTGTTTTACGAGAATAAAGGAAATGCTCCAGCAGCACTTCGAGAGTTTCGCCGACTTAAGGATTTGCGTAAGGGACCATTGCTTCCACAAGCTCTCAGGAGAATGATCGCTCGATTCGAGGAAACTGGACATCTTGGAGTTCAGCCTGGTCGAGGACGCAAACCGGTTCGTTCAGATGTCGTTGAAGATGTTGCCACCGGTATTGTTGAACAGTCAATGGATAATGTTTTAGGCTGCAGTAGTGCACGTGCAGTGTCACGACACTTGGGTGTTCCCTATAGCACAGTGTGGAACGTACTCAGAAAAATGGTGCATTGTTTCCCGTACAAAATCCGCCCTAATCAACAATTGCTGGCCACAGACAGGGAGATGCGACTGACCTTTGCATTGACATTTCTTGCTAGAGTTGAAGTGGATGCATCGTGGCCGTGGCAGATTCTG
>JAPMOQ010022248.1:6330-78583 GCA_026543055.1 Argiope trifasciata
AAAGTTGCAGCTCCCTGAAAATGCTCACCTGAAGAAGGAAAGGATCTCCATGAAAAAGGCGACACCTGCGGGTAACTTCTCAAATTCTATTTTCAGGCGAGTATTGTCTTGAGAGCTGGATAAAAGAGAGTTGCAGCTCTTTGGCAATGCTCACCTGGAGATAAGAAGAATCTCCATGAAACAGGCGACAACTGCTGGTAATTGCTCAAATTCTGTTTTGAGGCGAGTATTGTCTTGAGAGCTGGATAAAAAGAGGTTTCAGCTCCTTGGCAATGCTCACCTGAAGATAGGAAGGATCACCCTGCAATAACTGATAGTAGCTGCTTATTTTCAGATCCTGTTTTCAGAGCAATATTATCTTGAGAATAGGATATAAGTATCAATTTCAGCTCACTAATAATACTTATCTGAAGGCTGGAAATATTATCAAAAGATATAAAGATAACCATTTTCATTTACTTTTCATTAAAACAACTGTGTAAAGATAATTGAAATAATATCGTTTTAATAAGTTCGTTTAACATAATCCTATTATTTTTACAAAATAACAAAGTTATTGGAAGTATTGGTAGTTTCTGCTTTCAAGAGCTGTCATACTAGAATTGCTGAATCTAAATTTTACAACAAAAATAAGCCTATCAAAAACTACTTCAAGAAAAGTAACAGCATTAATGTTTCTTAATTTTTCTTATAACTATTTCTAAATGTCTTTAATTACCATAACTGGAACTATTTATAATGGTAAGAAAAATTACTTTTTATATTTATATTTTTTATTGAATATAGTTTCCATACTGTTACAATCTTATTTCATTTTTTATATTGCTTTAATGTAGTAAGCTTCAGCTTTTTTAAGTAATGTTTTTTTTCCTTAAAGATGTAATGAATGATCTTTGAATATCTTGTATATTAAAGTAAATTTTGTCATTGCTTTAGATTCAGATAATATTGTTATTTTACAATTTGTATTTAAAAAAACAAAAACAAGTTTCTAACGGCAAAATATTTCAAGATTTGTTTAAGTAATTGATTCATAAATACTTTATATTCTAGACGAATTTGTTAGAACCGATATTTTTCTCCAAGATGCCTATTATAACAATTCTTCACTTTCTACAATGGAATCAACATTTGTATCAATTATGTAAAATAGATAAAACACACTTTAGGTCAAATAAAAATGTATTGAATGTGTTTTTATAAATATAAAAATCATTGGTGTGTGTCAGCTTTTTGTTAATTTACCAATTTTTACTTTCTAAAATGTAAGCGAATTTTTACTTTTTCGTATATAACAATGCAATTTTCATTGTTAGTTAATTTATTAGTGTAAGTACGCTAATTGTATAATGATTGACTAAATAAGGAAGTTGTTGCAACAGATATTTTCTCATCTGTATAATGTATCATTAATTTTTGAATTTATATATAATAGAATTTTGTGCATAGCAAACCCTTTTCTAAGTTTAAATGAAAGATGCTGTACTTGATATATAAGAATAGATGGTCAACTTGTGTGCTTTTCTTCATATTTTATCTATCCATTATTATATCATTATCTTTTTTTCTAATCTGGCAAATCATCATTAACTAATTAGTTACTCCATGTATAACATGCGATTTAATGATTTCTGCATTAAATTGTTCTTAACTATATTTTCAAGATGTAGTAATCTGCAATTATTTACTACATATTCAGTTATTGACGATGGATAGACAACTGATCAGTTTATTATATGTCAGAGCTTTTGTGCGTTGGAATAACATATCTCAAGAAACATAGAGTCCATACCACATCACTTCATACGTGAATCACGAATTGTTGTTTATGTGAATGTGATATTCATTGTATTTATATTATTATTTTCGTTTGTTGTTCCACAAGAAATTCTATATTAATTGATTGGATATCATTTTTAAATACATATATAAGTATTGGGATAAAACCAATAATGGCATATAAACATATATACTGCAGTAATATTTACCAACAGTGTTAACGTAATAATAAACTCGGCGTTATCATTTTATTAATATTAGAAACTCTTTAAATGGAGTTTTATTACTGATTAATTGTATGTTGTAATATGGTTCTCACAGCACGAAATCAATCGAACAATTCTTGGAGTTGATACAGCAAAATAGCAGAACATTGCCTAATAAAAGTATCTGAAGAATTTTTTTTTTTGTTTTCAAATATCATTAACTTATATGAATTCTATCTAAAACCTTAAGCCTTATTAAATAGGTTGGATGTGAATGAGCTACACTACTTTAATCAGAGAGCATTTATCGATGAAAATTGTGATTATTTGGCAGTCTATATGGTTCAGAAACTTTTTAAAACATTTAAAAAATTAGTTTAATGTGCTTATATTTACTCTACATGGCAACAATCAAAATATTTTTTCAGTTTGTTTTTAAAATTTAACTGAAATGAAAATGCATAATTCTCAAAGATTTCTTCTGATAATTTGCCTAATCACTCTTTTAAACTTCATTCTTGTGGTTTTGAATTAATAAAATTGTCATCATATTAATACCTATAACTATGTTTTAAAAAACATTTTTGCATCATTCTACTAAATATTTAAAAGTACTTCTACAGCAATTTGAATTATAATCAGTTATATATGGCTATCTGTATATGTATCCTTTTTCATGTGTTTTAAATTAACACTTTTTTTTCTAGTAGGTCCAATGACCTTCATTCAAGAAGCAGTGAAAGGCGTCATTTCCAGCAAATGCCTTCTCTTTTTCTACTTTGGCACAAAGTGAATTGAAAGTTGATAAATAAAATTTTCAGTTCTCTGAGTGCTTAAGTAGATGATGAGAAATCTCAACAGATTTACAACAAAAACATGAAAGATTCTTTACAACGAAAGAGTATCTGTCTATAGTGCTAAGCTGCCAATTTAATTTATATTTTACAATGATATTTCATATTCAAAATCTTTTTAAATTTTGATCTCCTATTCTTCTTTTATGTTATACTTGGAATACAAGTTATTTAAAAATTCTAGAATTTTATCATAATTAGAAGATAAAAGAAAAAGCAATTGTTCAAGTAATATATTTATTAAAAATATATGTTTTAAGGTAGAAGGAACAGCAATAATTTTTGAGTTTTTGTTCTCAAGAGAAAATAATTTCTCTATTAAGTACTTGCTTCCAAAATAAAAATAGTTCTAAAGGACTGCTAAATTAAGTACTTGTCTAACAAAAATATTAATAAACATAATGGCGAATACAATGTGCATGTTACATTGTATTTGTAGTGGGATTTTAACCGTCATAAGAGAAAAAATTACAGAATTTTGAAAACTTTAAACTTTAGTAATATCATTTGGCTTCATTCTCATAGAGTAGAAGAGACCTGGACAAGTTTAGACCTGAATACAATTAGATAAGGCTAATATTTCCCATATCCATTGATCGAAGGACATTAGATGCTGTTCCAGAAAAAGCTCACCAGCCTTCAACACTCCCATTAGAGTTTTACCAGCTCGTCGCGAAATGGATAACTTTTACTAATTTTTTTATTGGATTAGTAAGTATTTATTTTTACTTAATAAATTAAAAATATCTCGTACTCTTAAAACATTACTTATTAAGAATTATCTTCTTTGATTGTTCTTTTGTAGTTGTTTTGATTCATCATGTTCCATATAAATGAAGTTCACATGCTGAGTTGTTCGAAAAAAATGTTTACCCTCAAGTGTAGACGCAGCATATAAGGCTGATTTTCACACTGTGTGAAATTGTAATAACTTGTTGTCTGTTATTATTAATATTTAGTCAGTGAGTTATTTTTTCTGTTCAAAAATGTTTATTAGCAAGATTAAATATGAATTAGTAGGATTGTGCACTTTAACAGACTCAAGTACTAGGCATTTTTCTACACAATAACATTCATGAATTTCCCTTTTATTTTCTTAATTCATATGTTTCACACGAATATTCGTGTTTCACACGATTCCAGAGCGATTTGAAGCCTGCTCATTTCATCAGTAATGTCAGAAATTATCCTGATGGCACTTACAGCCACCACTGTATCAGAAGAGTTAAAACAGTTATTTTACATCGACTACCACCAAATTTGATTGGGATTTTTTTATTTGTTTATTAAATGCATATTTTATCAATGATGAAAGTATAAAGGTTATTAATCAGTTTTGGTAGGAAATGTCCACGAAATGTCTCATATCTTTCCTAGTGAGCACCACTTCACGGGCCATCTCATATCAATGGTGGAAGGTCGAACTTTCGTGTATATTCTCTTAATTAAATAAAGCACACATTATAAATCCGAATAAATAGATAAAATCCGTTCACTTATTGTAAAATTAAAATGCCCTCTTAGTTTGGCTTTACATGTTTTTCTCATTTACTGTTTTTCAGATTTCTCTTACCTGCTAATACCATTTACTCACACATATTCCATTTCTAAATATTTTTTATTTTGGTATCTTTTACCAAATGTTTTAAAGTCTCATTAATTTGTGAACATTTGATGAAAAATTATTAAATGATTCAAGAAAGAGAGAAAGAAAAATCTCTTACCAGGATGCGGTTGTTGCTTTATCTGGGGTTTCCCCTACTGAAATCTTTCGTGTTTCCTGTAACAAAACTCCAGAACTCTCAATGTAGATAGTTTTATCAGAAATATCAATTTTCTTGGTATCCAAGGCAGACGAAAATGGATTGAGAACGCCTTTTCTGTACGCCTTTCCCGCGCTGAGTATTGTCAAAGGAATTTGTTATTAGTTGGAACTCAAATTCTTTTGACAAACTCGGCGGGAGAAAGACAAGAAACATCAGTACAACAGAAAGTGAAATGGAAGGAGATTCTTACATAAAATATCCTTTGAAAGAAGATAATTTATTGCTTATCCTCTTATTTTTCATCCAATTAGTTAGTTTTCTTCGAATCTCTATAAAATTGATAAATAGTTTCTTTTTCAACTAACGTATCAAAAAAAATTAAGCGTTTTTTATTGCAAACTTATTATTATTTAATGATTACAATTTAAGTGGATTTCTTTTTATTAAATTGCATTTATTTGTGATGTCTGTTTACTTAATGATTTAAATTAATTAATTCTGATATTTTATAAAGTATAGCGTCGATTCTATTTAATATCAATTCTAAAAACTATATAATATATGTAATTGTAATAGTTATATTATCTAACCAAACCCAATATCAAATATTTACATAAAATTGATTAGCAAGTTAAAAAGTCCTTTTCTTAGAAATTTTCTATAATTAAAAAAAAAGAAAGTTTAAACCTACAAGAGTCTTTAAGAAATTATGAATACTTGATTAATTCCATTTTTGTTCTGCCATAACAACTTTTATTTACTTATTCACTTTTTTTTTTAATTTCTTGAAGCATATATGATTTCTAAAGAAAGATAAGCATTCAAATTTTGTAACCTATTAAGCACCTGCCGACTTCCTGACTTAAGGGTAGAGCGTCTTCTCAGTAATCTGAGCGAACCAGGCTTCGAGTCCGAGCGTGGTTGTTCACTCTGTGTTCTATCTGTGAGGTGTTTGAAAGTATATATCCCCTCTTTTCAAAAGGGGATACGCAGGCGAGTCTGTCAGTGCCATCTTCAAATGAACAAGAACTCAGACTTCTGTCCTTGGGAGCTGAGGGATCTTTACCCTCAGAAGTTACAGCACTCCCTCCCCGTAGTAACGCGGACTCAACATCAGTTAAGCTCCTATAACCAAAATGTGAAGAATCATTGAAGATTTTTTAAGATAAATATGAAACAATTCCCCTCTCAAAAAGAGTATTTTAATATATATCCAAAAAATGAAAACATGTTTTGATACCACTATGCAATATATTAATATTTTTATATCTTTAATATTATTATATGAAACAATTTAGAACATTTTTAGACAAAATAAAATATTTATGCGAAATTTTAACCTGTAAAATGCATCACATGATATTTCATTATATAAAAATTTTGAGCATAAATATAATCACATTAAATAAGAGTCAAAAATGTAAGAGCTGTATTAAAGAATTTCATCTTTTATATGGAAGAACCCACAAAATTTTAGAGATGTTATTTTAGAGATATTAATTTAGAGGTTAATTAACAATGTGTGTACATTATTTTATAATTTTATCGGTTTTGAATTACTTAAGTCTGTAAGTGAGTGTGTTTTATATTCAAGTTTGAAACCAACAGTAATCCAACAAAAAGATCATATAAAGGGCAATAGTGTATTTTGGGAAAAAAGGAAGTGCTTGAATATTTCTCTGTAAAGTGCTAAAACAAAATTATGTTTCAAAATAATTCGTAAAATTATTTTCTTAGTGCATAACTACAAAGATATATTTAAAAATCTTCTTAGTTAAATTATATCAGATATGAAAAAAAATTATGTGCCCTAAAGAGAAAAAATTATATCTGTCTTAATAAGAAACATTTAGCATGGTTAATAACGTAATTTTTATTATATGTTTATCTTATTGTTTTTCTTATTTTTAATACAAATTTGATGTAACAATTATTGATAAAAATTTTGACAGTAGCAAATAAAACCTTTTTCAAAAGAATGAAAAAATATCAGCTATAATTCTAGATAAGTTTTACACATTAAAATTGGTTTTTCAGTTTGGTAGGATGTTTCAGAAAAATTATTTTCTTTTTTTAGTGAGATGTACTTAAAACTTGAATTAACTGAATAAAAATTGATCTTATATTAAATTGTGTCTTTTCAATATTACTGTAATCTTTTACAATTTTTTCAAATGAATGCAAATTTGCATATTTTAACTCTGATGTGTAATATATACTATTGCACATCAGTGTGAGTACTGACACATAAAAAAAATATTATCGAATAGATTTATATTGTTTCATTTTTCATTCATCATTCTAATAAAAAATTATCAGCATGTAACATTAACAGCTTATATGTTGAGAAATACGAGTAATACTCATGAATTCGGAAAACTTCTCAGCTATTGAAAATAAGAGAGTAAGTCAATAAAAATTTTACATAACAAGATATAAATAGTGAAAATACAGCTATTAAAAATATATAAAAATGTTTTATGACTCGATACTTAAAATATATTTTTTTTTCTGCAGTTTGATTAAAATTACTTCGCAATATTTATGCATACTGCGCAGAAAATAAATTTCAAAAAAAAATTCAAATTCAAAATTTTTAGAATTTTTATGAAACATTTCATTTTTTCCTTATACATCTATACTTATAATAAAGCTCAATGTGTGTGTGTGTGTGTTGGCGCTCTACAGACCAGACCGTTGGACCTACAGCTACCAAATTTGGTACATGTATACCTTGGAGGTTGGGAATGTGCATTTCGGAGCCCTTTTTTCGAATTTTTAATTAGAATTTGAATTAATTAAAATTTAAGCGAAATTTCGACGATTTTCCACTATAACTTCCGAAAATATTATCGTACAAACACGATTTTTACATCAATTTAAAGATTAAAAAATTAGCTTTCTAATGGTATCTTTGTTTTAATGTATAACTTAAGCTTCTATTTTTAACGAAATTATTTTAAAGAAATATTTTAACCATGTTTTACAACAATATATTTCGGACAAAACAATAAAATTTAATCTGCACGAGCACGTTAAGGGGGAAAAATTAGGTTTTATCAGCATGTTGCCATCCTATTGACGGAAGTTCAAACTAAAAAAAAAACTAACATTACAAATTAAATCTAACGAAATGCAACTTTTAGCACGTGACTGGATAAAATAAAAGAAATTTAATATGTGACATTTTCTAAAATAAATAATGAACGAGCAAAGGGAAAAAAATAGCTTTTATTAATTGTTGAAATCATACTGACACAAGTTCAAATTAAAAATAAATTAATTATGACTGCAAATTAAATCGAAAAAAATGTAACATTCACCACGTGATTGGATGAAATTAAATAAATATTAAATGTTATGTTTTCTAAAAAAGAAATACAAGACAAAGGTTTCTATGATCGTTTGCAACATCTATATCATTAATTTAGTAAATCAGTGTTACGTGACTTTCGAAGTTTAAGTATATCTGGCAGAGAAATTATAAAGAGAGCAAGGCACATAAGTATTTAATTGAAAATCTTAGACCCCATTACTCTTGGCGAACCAGCTGGTCGCCAAAGGCGTCTAATTGTTAATATTCTGTCATTTGATTTAAAAAAAATAAATCTGTTCAATGATAAAAGTAGGCTTCTGCTTTTAGACGTCTAAATTAGTTTGGATAAAAAACATATTCTGATGAATTTGAGGAATTTTTTGAAAAAATGTTAAATGTTTTCTATTTTCAGAATTGTTCTAATCAAAATTTTATCATAAATCCATAAATATATTAATTTTATATCTATGAGTCTGCAGAAAATGTTTCACGTCATTTCAATAAAAAAGTGACTAACTTTTAGCCTTTGGTAAAATTGGATTTTAGGTAAAACGAATCGAGAAAAATGGATTCAAATTTTAAAACAAAATGTAAAATTATGACAAAACTAGCTTATATCAATTAGTATTTCATCACAACATTATAACATAAATGGCAGAAAGTAACAATTAATAAAATATTTATCAACAACACTGTGACAGCTGTATTTTAATTTAGCAATAATAGAATAAATGGTGTAAAAAATTTTTAAAATTGTAACTTTTAAAATTACTTAAGCTTTTAGTGTACTTTTATACGAAATAGTTTTAACTTTAATAGGAAATACTTAATAAAGATCAGGAGTATTTGTAAAACATTTAAATAAACTCTTTTAAAAAGATACAGTTTTTTGAAAGCGAACTGAATAAAAATCAATTTTAAAAAGTTTATTCCATTTTAAACACATCACTTTTTGAAAAAAAGAAATTTAGTGTAAAAAATAAGAGTTACTTTGTTAAAATAAACTTAGTTATAATTCTAATCGTCGTTCATTTTGATTTCACCAATGAAATGAACAGAAATTCAAAATAATTTGATAAATTTAATTAAAATGCTTTCCATTTATTGATATTCAAAGTAGAATAATTCTTCTCTCTACTGAATTTTCAAATTTATGAAAATTATAGTAAGCAATATATACTTTTAAAATTTGAAAAAGCTGTTTTTCTTTAAAAAATGATCCTAAATTGATGGGTTAAATTATTATAGAAAGACAGAGAAATCTATACTTATAATAAAGCTCAATGTGTGTGTGTGTGTGTGTGTTGGCGCTCTACAGGCCAGACCGTTGGACCTACAGCTACCAAATTTAGTACATGTACACCTTGGAGGTAGGGAATGTGCACCTCGGAGCCCTTTTTTCGAATTTTTAATTAGAATTTGAATTAATTGAAAATTAAGCGAAGTTTCGACTTTTTTCCGCTATAACTTCCGAAAATATTATTGCACAAACATGATTTTTATATCAATTGAAAGATTAAAAAATTAGCTTTCTAACGGTAACGGTTTTTTGAATTTATAACGTAAGCTTCTATTTTTAACGAATTTTTAAAGAAATATTTTAACCGTGTTTTTTTAGCACGTGACTGGATAAAATAAAAGAAAACAATGGCGGAAGTTCAAATAAAAAAACAACTACTATCATCACAAATCAAATCTAAAGATATGCAACTTTTAGCACGTGACTGAATAAAATAATAGAAACATAAAATGTGATATTTTCATAAAAAAATAAATGCAAAGCAAAGATTTATATAATCGTTTGCAATATCTAAATAATTAATTCAGCAAATCTTCTTTATTTACGGTAAACCTGATTGAATTTAGACAGGATATGCATTGAAATCCCGACCTAATGGCATATTTCTATAATCGTTTGCAATATCTGTATCATCTATTCAATAATTTTTTCCCCTTTTTCGCTTTCTTTAAAAAATATATATAATATTTTGGCAACATCACCGAAAAAAACATTTTTAATATTTTGGCAACATCACCGAAAAAAAAACATTTTTAACATTTTGGAAGCATAACCGATAGTTAAAACTGACTGATTTATAAAATTAAAGAATATTATTAGGAAAACGTGTTCTTTTAGAGCCTTCCATCCATCATCTTAAAGAAAATATAAATTTCAGGCCAATCAATGCCCGGAATTACTTCAAGACAAATGAATATGTGATTTAATTGAAAATTTTAGAACGCATTACTCATGGCGAACCAGCTGGTCGCCAAATGCGGCTAGTAATAAATAAGCAATAAGGTTTCAGAAAAATATATCGTACTTTATTTCATGGGAACAAAATTAGATGACATGCTGATCAAATACCAAGTAAACTGTGGAAGAAAGTGCAAACAGAAAGTAAAGAGTAAAACTCCGAATTGTTTTATAACTTATGTCTCACTAATTTCAAAAGAAAAGCTGATATTTTCTTCTAAAAATAATAAATAAAATAATTTTTTATTAATTTATTATTTTATACTGAAAGCCGCTGTTTCTTAATGAAAGGACGACTTGATAAGTATATTGTTAGAAATTAGTAAATGAAAGTATATAATGATTGTCAATTATATTCAAAATTATTTTATCATTTTCTTTAAATTTCGAAATCAAAGTTTCTTTTAGTTCAAAACTGTAAATAAAGCATCTCATCAGCTGTTTTTACTACAGGCATTATTGTCATTTCCTTATAATGAGAAATAATCATCACATCCATGATAAATATTTCATCTTTCTTTAAATAAAAATACTTCGAATACCATAATATATTTTTCAACAAATTTAAATTATTTATAATTTCTAAATAACCTGTTTAGCAAAACTATCCTTTCCTGTGCTTGAAAGGAGATGGTTGTCTATTTACAACTGTTAAAAAATTAATTTTGTTGATAAATTTGAAAAATTCCGCCAAAAAATTAGGAATCAAAAATACAATATATATAATTCTATATTAGATATATGCATTCTTTCAACTGAAAGAATGTACATCATATTGCTTTAAATTCTGCACACATTAGAAATGAGAATCTTTTATCACGAAACAATACAAATGAAAATAAAGACTGACAGAAGTAAAAATTTTCAGCGAAAATAAGAATAGGTAAATGCAATATATTAAATTTTTCATTAGATATATACATTCTTTCAAATCAAAGAATTTTCATCATATTTCTATAAATTCTCCACACATTCAAAATTAGAACTTTTAGTATGAAATAATACAAATTAAATAATAGACCGCCAAAAATAAGAATTTCCAGAAAAAATAAGAATTGAAAACACAATATATATCATTATGTATTAGATATATACATTTTTTCAATTGAAAAAATTTACATCATTACATTTACATTACAGTTTACGAATGAAAATAACAAATAACGACTAGCAAAAATAAGAATTTCCAGAAAAATTAAGAATGGAAGATACAATATGTTTAATACTGCATTAGATATACACATTCTAACAGAGAAAATGTATATCATGTTGCTATAAATTCACCATACATTCAATACTTTTATCACGAAATAATATAAATAAAAATAATGAACAATTACATCATTCGCAAAAATAAGTTTTATAACAAAAATTATTTAAAATTGTTAAAAAAAATAATTTTAAATTTGTGAGAATTATTTTTAAAAAAATTGTTTACATTGATAAATGCTAACAGCAAGAATTTTTTTTAATATAAAGAATGAGTAAAATAAATTTCGAGATAACATTTTCTAGCCAATACCTAAGTGAAATCTTTAGAGATTAATAGTGATCAAAATTCATTTAATGTCAAAAATATTTTTAATATAAATTGTTTCTAAAAGTTCAAAAAAATGGAGAATTATCAAATTTAAAATAAAAATACCCTGATTTTTTTTTAATTTTTTAATTTAGTGACTTTCTGATTATCATTTTGAGTTTGTAGCGGAATGAATTTGATATCTATATCCCATACATGTCTATCATTAAAATGTGATTATATTTAAAAAATAATCGAATAAGTTAAAAAGATAAACTTTGCATAGTTGAAAAAATAAATCTTCTTTCCAGAAATTTCAAAGAAAGTTTCAAGCACTAAAATTGGATAAAATTTCAAACTAATGAAGCAAGAAAGAATATTGCATCATTTTGAATTTCTTTTGCAGTTCGTAAGTAATTATTTCTTTATTTGAAAGAAATTAAATTATGAATAAAAAAAATTATAAACGTTGAAATACTTATTTAACTATACCAGTGTGTTATGATCCATTTTTTGAGCATACAACATTTCCGTTGAATGGAAAACAAAATGCTTTTTTTTTCAAATCTAACTTAATTTTTTTTGTTTAATATACATTTAAATCAAATACAATAATTATTTTCTGCATTGCAATTTCCAATATATACGAAAAATTTTATTTGGAGAAATATCTGCCCATAATCTTGCTACGTATTTAAGAATTACCAAAAAGTTTTATGAATACTTTTCCTAAGAAAAATAAAGAAGCTTTCCTTTTTTTTATTATTAATTTTGAATTTTTATTATTTTTACATTTCTAATTTAAATTCTAATATAATGATTTTTTTTTCTGCATTGCAAATTTCAGTATGTACTAAAAGTTTTATTCTATTGAAAGAAATACCTGTCCATAATCTTGCTACGTATTTAAGAACTAACAAAATGTTTTACAAATACTTCTCCGTTAGAAAAATGGATTCTTTTTTTATTATTACTTTTAAATTTTTTATTAGTATTATTTTAATTCTGATACAATGATTTTATGATGCATTACAAATTCTAATCTTAAGTAAAAGTTTTATTCTATTTGCAGAAATATCTGCCCATAATCTTGCTACGTATTTAAGAAATGGAAGCAAATTTGCAACCAATAAAAATTGAGGATATCTGAAACAGGAAAACGGGTTCGAAGCAGCGCAGCGCCCCTCTACCGCTAATCTGAAGAAGCAGTGTCAAAGTAGGCAGTCCTAATTCTTTTGAGAGCTAGTAGCATTGTAAGGAGATATTCCCCGGACTTAGCAGCAGCAGGTTGAAGAAAGGGAATTCCCCTGTTGCTGAAAACGCGAAAAACGCAATTTTGGGCGAATTCTGCAGGTATTTATAAATTTATATATTATGCACATGCAATAGAAAAAAATGTTTAAAAAAATAATTGAGGGAAATATATTTATCAAAGAAAATAGGACTTAGAAAACAAAGAAAGTAAATCTTGAAAGGTTTTTTTCCCTTCAGAGTCACCTGTTGATTATTTATAGAAAATAAATTAATTTTATAATGCATCCTTATTTTTAAAAAATATATATTCTTTTCCTATTTCGCATCAAATATCACTAGAAATAATGCAAAAAAATTGGAAAAAAAAGAATTAAAAAACTTATTTTATCTTCCAAGATAGCTTTTTAATAATTTTTCAGATTATACAAAATGTTAAAATCATCAAACTGAAAAAGAATTCGGTAAAAGAAAATTTATAATTTTTGGTTACGCTCGGATATAAATAGAGGGTTTTTAAATATATAAATGGCAATCATTTAACTTTTAAAAATCTGCATATGAATTTATTTATACAAGATTTTTAAAAAAGGATTATACAGAGGAATAATTATTTAAAAATCCATTTTATGAGATTGGTGATATGCTATAGTAATTTTTAAAAATAAAACAAGCTATAATAAATAAAAATGTTGAAAATATGCAGATAATTCAAATTAGTTACAAAACAGTTTTATCTGGATATCAAATAAAGATACGCCCCCTAAACGCAAATTTTGACACAGTAAATCATCTATCTTCAAAATTAATTATACTATTTAATTCTAAAAATATATTAATAATTTAAATCCCTTTTGTTCGATGATTAATTAAATTATACCATTTAAATAATGTTATGAAAATATAATAATATGAACATCTTTCAAGTCGTTTCATATTATTCTTTATTTTTTTAATTGCATTTTCTTCAAACTAAAGAATTTACAAAGATAAAAAGTGCTGTATATAAACGTATCTGAACAATAACTAATAATGCAGTGTAGCCGCATATTAACTAATAATGCAATGTAGAGGCATATTAATACTTTCATTATGAATCAATTATATTCCTCTTTCATGCTGCAAAATTTAAATAAATTTTATTTTTTCTTTATTTACCGATGCTGAAAATTGCCCATTTTTATACCATTAGAAATATATTTTCTTTTAATTTCTTCCTCAAATCCATTTAAACATATAGTATTTATATCCTTATTTATAATAATTTCTCGTCATTAAAAATATTACTTTGAGATAGAATAGAATTTTAAAAAACCACTTTTCATTGACAAAGAATATAGCAATTTCGTTTTTAAATTAACTCCAATTCATAAAAATTCAAACGAAGAATCGCTCAAAAACATTTTTAAATAAATTAAAATATTACTTTCACAATAAATAAAACTAAGAAACCCTTTTTTCCTTCAGAAAATATCAAAATATTGAAATCTAATAATTATTGGTATATAAATAACTATAAAACAAGTTAATTAATAAAATTATAATACTATTATGTCATTAAAACTTGTACTATTTCGCTGAAAGAGACTATTCATTTAAGGAATATATTATCATATGCATCTTTAAAATAGTTGAATTATACCTTATTTAGTTAAAATTCATTCATTATTAATATAATATATAAAACTAAATACTCAAATAATAAAGAGAAAAAGAACCGTTTACAAATTTTTTTGTTATTGAAAAGCATATATATATATATATAAATTTCAACACTTGAAACTTTAAAATTAAAGTCTTAGTTTTAGATATATATATTTTCAAAATTTCATTATCAAAAGCAAATTTTCGCTTCAAATAAAACATTCTTCTTAAAATAATTTCCTTTATATATAACAAATATATTCAATGTAATAAATATATAACAAATAAATATGAAACAATATATGAGACATTAAAGAAAACTATTAAAATCATTCTTTGAAGAATGTATAGTTTCAATATGGGCTTTCCTATTAAAAAACTATGCAAAGGAAAATATTGGAAGATAAACTTAACATATAAAAACAATAATATTTTTTAAAAATATTCGATAATATACATTATAAGGACTGCTACTATTAATAAACTTAATTAACCACACTTACATTTTTTTTCTGAAAAGAGGTTTTAAAATAATAAATATAACATAATAATTCAAATTTCATTTTAATATTTAATAAATGGGCAACATTGCTCCTTAGGAGATATTAACCATTCGAATTTAAGTTATCGCTTCTCAAACGCTTTGGTAATTGTAAATGAAAAAAATTAGACTTTTAATCGCTCTTATTTGATTTTTACAGATGCACAACTTTCTAATACTTATTTTAAAATTATTTTTTCAGTTTAATACTTACAATTTAATATTTCCTTGGCATCAAAAATGCGACAGTATAATTGATTTTCAAACAAATGTTCCGACAATTGATGAGCGAAATTTTAAATGGTCGATTCACCAAAATAATTTCATTTAATTTCTACAATAGCATCTCTTATGGAGTTTTAAAAATCTGTTAAAATAATATTCTATAATTCTCAGTTGCAATCACAAACCGCGATGCCGCCTCTCCTACTATCCACCAAGTAATAACAACGATATCATAATTATTCTGCATAAGACAAGTTATTCTTCATTTCATGTGCAGCGAATTAAAAGCTAACCAAACGGATGAAACACTTAAAGAATAATTTTAGTAACTGGAGAAAGCTTTTAAAGAAATAAAAAACACTAGAAGAGGAAGGAAGGACGGAAATTCCATGCTTGGCGGAAATTTGACTTGCCTGAATTATTTGAAAATATTACTTTCATACGCTGATTCTAAAATGTGGACAAAGACCATATGAAACATTACAGCATATAACTCAAAAATATTTTTTGTATTAATGAAAAGTAAGTATAATTCTGATTTACAGTTGATTTTTAGTTCTGTGGTGGCAATTTCAAAATATCTTCTAAAAATTACTTCTTTTTTTGACTTTCTGCTCAGTTGTTAGAATTCAATAATAAAATCATTATTAAAAACAAAAATAATGAATAATAGATGCTCTGATTAATGTCATATGGCAAATAATTAAGAATAAAAAGATTTTTAATATTTTTTTAAAATAGAAATCAGTTTTAGTTTGAAGGTAATACATACTGTCTTTATTTAGTTTCTTATTAAATGGAAAGAAGACACATCGTTGCATTTTCTTGCCTTTTAAATTGTATTTAAATCCAAAGAATTCTTTTTAAACAATTGTAATGTTTTATTTAAACATTTAAAACAAAATCGATATAATTATAAGATGATATTAATCTCTTTACAACGTACATCCTTTCTATGACCAATGATTGATTATATGATTAATAATAAGTTTTTGTATATTTCTTTGATAATATGTATTTAATGGGAGAAATAAATTAATACTTTTACCTTAATATCATATCCTCTTAAGCTTAAGATTATTCTTTTATATTAATTATTTTCTATTATAAAATATTTTTCAAATATTTACTTTGAATTAGAAAATATTTATCTGGAAATTGGAATAAACACAAATTGATAATAATTGAATAATATTGGTATACATTTTAAATATTTTTAAAGCATTACTTCGCAACGTTCTTCCCTGGGGTTTTACTAACTATACACTTTGCAAAAAAATTGATTTCTAGCATTTATACAATGTTATGTGTATTGAAGTTCGACAATCAATGTTAAATTCTAATTAATCAATCATAAATTAAAAAGAATGAAAGTATTGTATTTAGTAATCCGTTTCGAAATTACGGAGCATTTCGAAAGCAATTTTTCATCTTTGAGATTTTTTGTTTAAAAGGAAAAGAAAAAGTGAAAGAAATTATTGGCTTTATAAAGCATGAGTATTCTAGTTAAAAATTGTTATTAAAAAAATTCTCTAATATTTTTGCAATTTTAAGTATATTGAAGATCAATAATCCATGTAAAAATCAAATTAATTAATAATATATATTCTAATGAATTGTTAAATATTATTTAAATTAATATTTAAGATGGTTCTAACAAAACAAAATTTGAAAAGAAATTTTGTGAGAATTTGCATACAACGCATCGTTAGGTGTAGTAAATTTTAATTTTGTAAATCAATATAAAAATCCAGTTGTGATATCTATAAAATGAAAATCAACAATTTTTTTTTCTAATTATTTATGAATTTTTATAAAATTTTATATACTTTAAATTATTATTTGTTTCAAATAGTGTATATTCTAACCTCACGTTTTTATTAAGACTGGCAAAATTTTTATTTTCTTGAATTTATAAATAAAATAACAAGGAAAAAAGGAATCCAAGCAATAATATCTCTCATTTGAATCAATGTAACTTTTTAGAAAAGTTCTAGATAGTCGTTATGTAATCTGAACACCTGCTCTATATAAACTATTAGTTATTTACATACAGTGGGATCTTACTGACGGAGAGAAACAAGCTAAATCAGACACGGTCTGTTATAAGACATATATTCAATACATTATGGTAAAAAATAAAACATAGATAATTGCAAACAAATTTTATTTTATTTTTCTAGAATGATACAAAAACAATGACAATTTTTATTCTCTTAATTTGGAATGATATAAAAGAGGATACCAGGGTATTCCAACAATAATTAGAGAATTTTTAAAGATGGAATGTAGTAAACTAAAATAACATACTTTAAATGAAACGCCACGTATATCAATTTTTGATGCTTAATTAATGATTCTTAGCTTGTGGAGAGGAGACAAACAGTAGAAAAAGAAAAGAAATAATTGACGCCAAAATTGGCGAATAAATAAATAAATAACCAGAAATAAAATATGTTCTATTAAAGTAAAAAAAAGTATCGCATTTAAATAGATATAAATATAATAAAAGCAGGATTTCAAATGTATAGCAAAATTATCGAAAAGGGGCAAATATAAATACGAGCACCGAAATGAGGGCAGGACGCCAAATGTATAGGACCAAAATTATCAAAAAATAAGCAAGTAAAATTCATAGCAAAATATTATTTTTAAAGTAGCATAACAGCATAAGTCCTCAATGCAGATTTAAAAAAAAAATTATTCAGCGCAACTTACTTAAACTACTACCAGCATGCTTTGTTTTTACTCGTGACTTGCTTACGTAATCCACTGATGAAGCAGCAACAAGAAAACATACGAAGGAAGGGTACAGCAAACTCCATCTGAGCTGAGCGAAACGGGGAATCCCCGTTTCGCATGGAATTATCGTGGTGCGCTCGAGTTATCTTGGTATTGGCTGTGCTATCAAATGTAGGTGGATACGGATCTTTCAGATTGGTGCAACTATTTATCATTTTGTTTACACAATTTTGACAAAATTATATATCTGAGATTGTTTTTTTATTGATATTATAATTATCAGTGGTGTATTTATATCAATATATGATACTGTGTAATGATATGTCACAAGATAGTTCATGCATTTATGTGTGGCTGAATCAACTTGCGCGAAGTGGTTGTTCAACTAGTGTTGATGAGTATTGGATGAACAGAAATGGTGCAGTTGAAATTTTGTTGCCGGGGGCGTATTAACAAATTTGAGACTTACATCACAGGTAAAAGTTTAGATTGATGTAAAAGATATTTTGCTCCCGGTTTTGCTGCGCCAATCGGCCTCTTAATAGTACAAATGGTAAAAACAAATTGTACTGTGAATTAATCAACGAAAAATATATACCTCAGAATTAAATAATATTAAATTAATTGTGTATACATTTTTATTACACATATATTGGTATATGAAGGAAAAATACATAACAGTACTTGAAATTCCAAATTTGAAAATAAATACAAATGATGAAGTATCTGTTCAGTTATTTCATTTTTAGATCAATATTTATGAAAAGAAATAAAATCTTTATACTCATTAAAAATGGTTTATATTTCTCAAAATAATTTGTTTGGAAAAATCTGCATCATTGTGTGTTATTGTTTTAATAACTGAATTAATCTTTCTAAATTAAATAAGTTGAAAATAACTTTCTAATTTATTGCATTTATTGTATTTTATTATAATGCCTGTGTTTGTCTGCAACTAATGAAATCAATGACCCGTACCATAAATTATTATGGGGATTATAAATATAATAAACATTTCAACATCAACAATTTATGAATAATTTTGTGTTGGTAATTTATTACAAAATGCTTATGTAAAATCAAAATAATTAACTTTCGAATAAATAATAATCAAGCGGTATTACATAACAGATTCATTTGGGAAGTTCAGAAATTTTTAGAAAGTTAATTTTTTGAAACGGTTTAGTGATACTTTAAAAAAAGAAGCTGATATTTTTAAATGTTTCGATAATACTGCCTTCATTAAAAATTCAAGCATTTTTATTATTACTGTAGAAAGAAGCGGCAAATTAATAATATCGTTCGATCATTTTTAAATAATTTTAAAATTCTCTATTGGTTATAAACCTTCATATGGCATAATATGTTTTATATCAACATATTTCATGCCACGTATACTATTATTTTCTTCTTATTTTATATTTCAACAACTGTTTTAAAAAACTATTGAATTTATATATTTTGTCTATTAATTTTTTCAAAACATCATAATACAAAGATTAAAAGGTTCAATAA
Organism: Argiope trifasciata; assembly: GCA_026543055.1. Lineage (NCBI taxonomy): Eukaryota > Metazoa > Arthropoda > Arachnida > Araneae > Araneidae > Argiope > Argiope trifasciata. The sequence continues at coordinate 25,946 of JAPMOQ010022248.1, forward strand.
ATAACTGACCTGAGCTACTGATGACATTTCAAATTTTATTATGCATTTAAATTTGTAAATTAGTTGATTTAATTAGGTATTTATAACAATACACATATCTATTTGAAAAATATTATGAACTAATGTGGAAGTCGCATATTCATAAGAAAGTTCTACTAATAATAAAGATAAATGTGTATGGCGTATTAATAGGCCAGATCGTTTGACCTAGACCTACCAAATTTGTCCAACAGGAATATAGGAAGAACAGTAACATTTTGGAGCAATTTTTTCAAAATTTTATTTAATCAAATATTAAAAGAAAGTTTAACATTTTTCTATGATAATTTACAAAAATATTACAATATGAAAGTTATTTATATATCATCTTAAAAAAGCTTGATTGAGACTTCTTATCTTATAATTCATTTTCTATTTTTCAATTCCTACTATTAGTTCACAATCTTCGTATATATATTTGTATATCTTGTTCAAATTTTCAATTGTTAATAAAATACTTTTTATTCATCCACTGAAGTTCAAATACATTTTTTGACTTGTAGTAGATGACACTTGATGATAATATTGTTTTTAAATATTAATTCTTTAATTAAATTTAATTAATTTTTAATACTTTAAATAGAATTTTAGCAGTTTGATTATAAAATTGTTTTTTACGCCTCTGATTTTATCATTGGTTTCAGTTAATTGTACTTGTCGCTGAAACTTACAAGGCTGAAACTTTATTGCTAGTCAATTACGAATATGAGGATAACAAGGATAAAATAATAAGAAACTCTTATCCTCAATTAGTATAGCCTCTCGGTATTTCGCTTAGCGCTTCTTTTCTTTCAGATGGAGCATGTGTATGGCATTAAATTAAATATAAAAAAGTAGCTTTAGCCTACTTGACACACATTCCAAAAATACGCGAACTGCTTTCTGAAATATGATCTCGCATTTAGTCTTTAAAAAAAAGTGAGACAGAAAGACATTCTTGAAAAAAATTATGAACCTTTTTTATTTACTTGAAATAGAGTTAAGAATTCATCAGCTGTCCTATTTAATTATTATTTTTTAACTTAAAGAAACAGGAAAATATAAAGGCATTTATTCAATTGTTTTGAAGAAATTTTTGCTGTGGTAATATTAATAAAACGTGAAATATTATAGTAATTTTTGTTCAGAATGTTATTTTTGCATCCAAAACGTATAACACAAAGAATGTGCAGCCGAAAGTCTTTTAAGTGAAAGATGTATTTTTTTCTCCATCTCTTAATGAAAGTTTTTATTTTATCCATCCATTTTTTGAAAGCTTTAAATAGGCTTAAATATAGTATCTAATTTCAAGTTGTGGAAAAAGTATATTAGTTAACCTTACGGAATTTTTTACCTCATCTTTTCTGCATATAAACACAGTATGACGCCTACTGTGTGTTTTACTATAGAGTAGAAAACTGAATATGCATTATGTATTTCTTTAGATTGATTCAGTTAACAACTTGCCACATATTTAAACATCGGATGAGAAGACAATATACTACAAACTATGCACATATACATTGAATTTATCCAAATTTAGATACATATCTAATGTTTCGATAATAAAATTATGAATGCAATTTCTTTTATATACGCAAGACTCCCGAGTATCAGGCCTAATGTGGCGGAAGGACTAATCGGATGATAAAAAAAGTAGTATAGGCAGCGTTCTATGAATTCCCTTTTTCTTTCTATCAATATTAGAAGATAAAGTTTTTATCGTTATAGTACGTGTTTTCTCATTTATTGAGTCCTAAACACTCCATTTATCTCAATGTGAACGCAGCTACAGTCTGGTGAATTATAAAAGCAATTGCTGGTAATGTGTCGAATTAAAACAGATGGTTCTGAACTGGTATTTTATATACTATACTGCACCCTTCCAGAATTTATTAGAGAAAAAGTAAGTTGAAGGATTTAAACTATTCACCCAACTTAAATGCAGGAAACATGAACGAAACGTACTTAAATCGTAGGTACAATTCTTAAAAAAATTAGATCAAACTGATTTTATTTTTCACTGATACATGATTACACAGATATGTAAAGGTAATTCAAAAATAAGAGTCATAACTTACAATTTTTAAGTATTGAATTTTTTAAAAAAATTGATGACTTAACAGAGCGTTAACCTCCATTTAATTATGGTAAAAGGAAGCCAGACTGGATTGTACAGAAATCAGATAGCCCCAAACTGGATACTCGGGAGAATATTATATATATTCATTTCTCTCATGTGAATTGGATTGACTTCCAGAATATTTACTCATAAAAAGATTTCGGCCATAATTTAATTAATAATCTGCAACTTCGGTATGAAGATCTCATAATAATTTTCAGCGACATTTTCGTTGTTTCGTGTTTACAGATACAAATCCAAATATGTTTTCCTTTTTCAAATTCGGAAAAATTCAAAATAAGAATATCAGTCGTATTCTTTAGATCGAAATTTTGACGATTGTAATCATTTTGATGTCTTTAATTATTTTTTTGTATACAAGAAAATTAAAAAAGGAAAAACAATTTTCAATGAAACACGAATGCTTGCTTTCGAGTTCGCTATTTGTTTCTGTGCAAGTTTCACTTTACATTTAACTTTGACACTTCCCAATAGTTTCAGTTCGTTATTTTGTCTAACCTATCTAATCATCGTTGCAATAAAGGTCACATCAAGAATGATAATTTTTTTCTATTAAGAATAAATCGTTGAATGAAGAAATATCTCACTAAAATCATAAAAATTGTACAAAATCGATTCTTATCAAGAAAATCATAAAAATTGTTGTTTTCTTAAAAGTGTACAAATAATAACCCGAGGAGAAAATTATTTAAAAACAGTGCAGCGGCTAAACACCTCAACTCTTATGAATGCAATCACAAAAATTGTTTATTTCACACAATTGCATAAATAACATCCATAGAATGATAGGAAAATTTAAGTCCATAGTCTATTTAAGTCTTTAGACTATGGACTTAATTTATTTCTCTTAGTTCCTATAGACTTTTTATTGAGGAACTAAGAGAAATAAATTGTTGTTTTATAAACAACGCTTAGTTTATTAAGGCACATACGCGGCAATCCGTAACCTGGACGTTAATTTAATTGGTGATCCGTTAATCTCTAACTTAGTGGTTATCTTTGAATCCCTAGTTTATTCCGTTGACACTAGGAGGGGGAGGGGATGCAGATGATTACTACTCAACTATTATGATTTAACTCAACTCTTGTTCTCTAAAATGTGAAGCGTTTGTTTTCGTGAAGGTCACAGCGGATGCAGTGATAAATGCTTTTATTTTTGTGACACCGGACATAGCCGAGGACAAAGATGAACGACCCGACCAATTCATCCTATTATTAGATTTGACACGAGCATGATAATAGTATTAAAGGTTCAAAAGATAGATCTTGATGGTTCTAGAAACCATGTAATTATGTAATTTGAAAAACTCGGGATTTTAATAGAATTTGTGAAAGAAATCAAGAAAAGAATTTTCAAATGTAAATTTTCTTATCACATGTCCTCATAGATAGCTAACACCTTTTTGATACGTCACCAGTTTGCAAATTATGAAGAACTACCTGCCTTTAGGACCAGCTGGTACGACTCAGTATTTGGGTCTTAAACTTCAGGTATTTAAAATTTTAGCTTGCTGTTTGATAATATTAGAGTGGGAAAAATCAATCTACATCGGAGCTAATGCCTGAATGATATTTTTAACATTGGTACAAGCACTATATTAAATGGTTTGATAGAGCAATGGAATTAATTTGAATTTCATCAAAAGAATTAGAATACTATTACAGAATGTATATCGAATTAAATTTCATTAAAATTATTGAACAATTGGATTGAAATGATATTGGCATCGTTAAAAAATAATTTTATTTAAATCTTAAGATCATATAAAATTTATTTTTATATAATATTTTCGGAATAAAATAATCATATTATTTACCTCGTACAATCAGTAACGGGTGGCATGGATTACCCTCTTGCCCTTCCATTCTAATATATAGCTCTTTGACCTTTAAGGGAGGGAAATTACCCATTTGTTCTTCAGTTCTAGTGTATGACTTTTGGACCTTTGGGGTTGATTATCCTTTTTTCCTTCAGTTCTAGAATATAGTTCTTTGACCTTAGGGAGGGAGATTGCTCACTTGCTCTTTAGTTCTAGCCAATGGCTTTTTGAGCTAGAAGTTGATCCAGTTGATGAATCGCTGGTGTTGGAATATGTGAAATAAAAACATGAAAGAAAACAAATGGATGGAAATTTTATTGTTTCCATTTTTAATGAGTTGCTGAAATTTTTCATTACAGATGGGCTCATCTTCGTTTCATTTGTTATCTTGTCATTTATCTATTAACACTTGAATTTTGAAACACATAACTTTTCTTTTTCTGTCTATTTTTTTAAATTTTTCAATACTTAAGTTCTCTTAATTTCCCTGTTGATAAAAAATCCTTTATGATCTCAAATACAAAACGTAAATTTTTTAGTTTTGAAAGCAAAAATTATCTATAGATCTGTGAAGTGAAATTTTCCAAATTAGAAGTAATTCTTTAAATGAAATGAATAAAAATCGTCTTTTTGAGATAATACATGCATTAGGAAGCCAAAATGATCGCTTTAGCTACGTAGAACAATTTTAGCAATAATTTTACTTGAGCACATACTTATCCCAAATTTGCTTCTAGTATGTGGTGTTTTAGTCAAAACTAGATGTGGGTTCAGTTATTAAATAGAAAGTGTTTTAATACATGAAAAAATAATTATAAAAGAAAAGATTGGGTGCAATTTAATAATTTACATTTTCTAGAAACCTTTATGAATTCATAACAAAAGATTTTTTCTTTTTATAAGAAAAATGTTTTTGAAAAAATAATAAATTTATTCCAAATGATTATTTTTATAATTTTATATCATTAATGTAATGTATTGTTATTATAATTTTTCTTGTAATTATTTGACAAGAAAAAAAAATTATGGGTTTAGAGTTTCATAAGAATATTTTTTTAAAATATCAATGGAAAATAAGTACAGTACTTTTAGGTATATACATACCAGAGATCAAACTTCATTATCTAACAGGTAAATAAATTCTACTTTTACAAGTGTTATCGTAGAACTATTTTTACTTGGGATGAAAAGTTTTAATTATGCAAAAGTCGAATCGAAAGTGTTATAGAAGGAACTCTTTCAAAGAATGCAAATGAGCCCGTAACAAATGCAAAAAGAAAATTAATTAATTAATTAATGCAAGTAGTTAGATTTATCAACTGAATGCCACCGATTTAAGTGAACAAAAATCTATGAAAAGAACAAATGTCCTTTCCAACTAAGAAATTTTCGATTACTGTTTTTCAATTGTATTCTTGATGTTTTTCGGTAATAACTAACATAAAATCTTTTTTTTTTTTAAAAAGTTTTGCGTTTGAATTCTTTTTATTGGTACGCGTTTTTTTTTTTTTTTTCTTTCTGATTGCTACAATATTTTCAAAAATCGTTTTTAAATTATAGTTACGATAACTTTCACACAAATAAATATATTCGATACTCCCACTAATATCAGACGCTGCAAACTAGTGAAGAAGCTCAACAGCTGGGAATGCTTATCAAATTTTTTCTCGACGTAAAAGGCAAATGCAGGAAAATAAATTAAATAATAAGAAGTGAGTGATTTATTATTCAGTGGGATTAACTATGCATAAATAACTAGATGCAATGCCTAAAAATAAAATAAATAATTTTGTACAACATAATTAGTGATGCGTATGTACATAAATGAAAAAATTAAAATGATAATATTTTTGCGTAGTGTGATTAGCAACACTTATGTTAAAAGTTTGCAAGTATAGTTCCTGTAGTTTCATAGCGAAGCAAATAAAATTAAATGTAAATTTACGAAAATATCTATTTCGGTGCAAGAAACAGGTCCATTTATTGAAGCTATAGTTTTGATGTAAGGTAAGGTATAAAGGTTAAATTGCATATATTTGGCTCCTTACATTTTTGAGTTACTGTACTCACATATATAGATAGAATAGAAAAAAGACTAACGTAATTCAAAAATATATTTTCAGACTCTAGGAGATTTAAAGCAATGATAATTTTTAACATTTCCAGTTCGAAATTTTAAACAATTACATATGCATATTTCATATACGACAAAATAAAAACTGATATAAAAACCGTCCATTTTATTTACAATACTCTAAAATAAGAGCTAAATTCTTAACTTTTATAAAAAAATAGATATTTATTTTTGTAATCGTGACTTACATGCGCAGAAAATTCATTCTTTCTTTGCTCCTTGAACCCTGATTCTCGAATCAAGTACTTTAGTCAATAAAGAATTTACTCAACTTCTAATGGCGATGATAATGTTGCTTACTAAGTCAGAAAAATAATGTGTCTGTCGCCAAAAAAGTAAATATCATAAGTGTAATGCATCTACTATTCATAAAATATTGAATGACACTTTTACTAAAATGTTAAAAATAATTGCATTTTATTGTCAGGTTCTATAAATGAATGCGCATATGATATCTATAATTTTACGTAGATGAAAATTCTTTCTTTATGTATCAAATTTGCACGCTGATTCGCCATCGTCTTTTTATTTATAAGGCAATGGAAAATAATTTTATCTGTTTGATCAGTTTTTTTAATTTTATATATTTATTGTAAAAAAATTTGCTATGAACTTTTCAGCATGATGTTAAAGCATGTTTCTCATATTTAATAAAAAAAATAAAGTGTCTTTTCCTTCAATATTTTAAAATCGTCCAAAACCTAAATGAAGTGAAAATACACTATTCTGTAGAAATTTAAAATACTGAATAAACTTTATTCAATTTTTGTACAAAAAAACAAGAAGCATAAAGAGTATTCTCTGGTAATTAATTAAAAGCTAGTTATTAATTAGTAAAAACTATGTTGTTAAGTATAAGATAGTTTTATCTTTAGTATTAATGTTCCTAATGAATTAATATATATATATTTGAAATCATATCATTTATTTACTACCGAATCACATTTTTTAATTACATTTTGCGTCAATCTTTATTAAAAAATATTTGAAAAAGATAACTTAATAATAATAATTAATTGAAAAATATCTGTTAGAATAATAATTTAACTGGAAAACGTTGATAAGATAAATTTCTACAAATGCAATGTTTTAAGGAATTATAAGATTTTAAAAATATCTTATCCAACTCATTTTCTTTTAATTTTAATTAATTTTTTTTTCTCATTTTAATGTAAAAAGTTCCAAAAAAGAAGAGTATACGTAATAATATTTTGTACATAAATATTTTAAATACCCCAAACAACATTGGGTATGATAGAATTTTTAACATTTTCGGAATGAACCAGAAATGTTTTAATTAAAAAGTAAAAGAAAAAACTTAAATTGTATAGTGGCAAGTAAAATTCCCAATTTTTAAAATTAAAACTTTTATATTATTCCCTCGTTTTTTTTAAAATTATTTTTTCAGTTTTAATAAAACAAAGTTGAAAATAAATCTTTTTCTGAAAGCTGAAATAGTTCACAATAATTAACTCAAGATTTATTTTTGAAGTTTGTAAACATAACAAATGAAAATGAATTAATTAAAGTAAATGTTTTGCAAAATGTGAAAAATTAATTAATGGAATTTATCTAAAATTCTTTATTTACATATAATTGATATAAATTGAAGGACTCCGAATAACAAAACAAATGACATGACTTCAGAGACGAAACAAAAATAGATTTTGAGAATGCGAAATCTAAAAAAAAAAAAAAAAAAAAAAAAAAAAGAGGAACTGTGAAGCATGAAAGAAAAAGGAATTCAAATTGCATCCTCACACTGAAACTTCTCATTATTGTATTGCTGAGCTTCAGGCAATGTCAATTTGGCTTTCCCAAGACATTCATTATATAATTACTTTGTAAATTCCTGAACAGATAAAAACATTTTACATAATATTTGTATATGAAATAAAGTATATCATAAAGTTTAGAGAAATATTTTTGGCCTGCAATATCAAGATTGCCTGCACTTATTTGTAGATTATCATTTTTTCTTATGATTGTAATAATTAATCCTTGTGCTTCTAAATGAATATGTTTTGTTTCATCAAGGCAGTTATTGTTCTTAGTGAACTAAAATCACCTAAATTTTAATTCTATGATTAAATTTTTGGTGAAATAATAGGGAAATGGGTAGATTCGTAGTATATTGAAGATAAAAGTTAAAAAAATAAAACGAGGCATGCAATATCAAAAAAAAATTAGTAAATATGTTTTGCAATAGAAGCTAATCAGAGCAAGTGACATAAAATATTTAATAGAAAATTTTAGCAACCATCGATCTTGGAGAACCATTGTTCGATAAATGCGGTTAGTATTAAACATTAAGCGTTGAAGGATATATCAGTCAAGTATTTAATGTAACTATTAAAATTAATTTAAATATTCTCTTCCAGCTTGAAAAGTTTTTCCTTTCAATAAGCTCCAAAACTAAGGCGTTGATCAGTTTTACTAAAGATTAAAGATAATTAAATTATCAGAATTGTGAACTACTGAGCTCGTGTTTTCTAGTTAAACGTCCATTAGGATGTGAAAATTTCAATCTTCTAGAGGTTAAAAATTAATTCGATGGCTTAGTTAGAGGAAGTTTATTCATTCATTTTAGTAAAAGAAACGAGGAGAAAATAAGATCTTATTTGCTAAGTTATCCATTTTTATAGAAATTAGATTTTTTTATGTTGTTATGTAGTGGCAAGATTAACTTTTTAATAGCTTTTCATTTAAGATCAAACTGAGAATGTAGAGTTTATGCAAAATTTGTCAAATTTATTGCTCATTTGTCTTAGTTTTTTTAAAATTATAAATCGGTACATTTCATAATGTCCACTATTATCATGTCTTAGATGCTAAGTTTTGAAACATTAGAGGTAAGCATATATTTCCAGTTTCAATACTTTCTAATAATTATGTTACCTCCTCACTTAGGATAAAATTATGAGTAAAACTGCGAATGTCTCACATCGCATTGGCAAATAACAGTTAAAAAATATAATTGTTCTTATGAATTTATCGCTTTTATTATATCTGAAATTGGCAAAGTGTTTTTGCTATTACTCCCTAGAATAAGGTTGAAAAAAACAGAAAAACTAATTTGCGCTTTAGATGGGTATTTTTTCTAACCTAATGAAATCAAAATTTGACACAAATCAATATTTTATGCAATTTTAAAATCACATATCAAATTTCATATTTTTAAGTCACCTTGTTTTTAAGTTATCGCGTTTACGTGCTTCTGAAACTACAGGTCGACTGTCAGTCAATCTGATGGATTTGCTTCCACATTTGCTAGATTTTAAATCCATTAAGATTTAAATCTGTGGACCAAATTTTATTTTAGATATATTCGTCATTTTGCTAACCTACATTCGGATAGCTGCGCAGATAGACTTCATCTGAATAAATTATGTACAAGATTGCAAGCAATCTATAAATTTAGTATAAAGACTATGTATCAAATTTCGTCCATTTAGCTCAAAGCATCTTTTTTCACAGTAGACAAATATAATGGCAAAAATGTGTTTTTCCAAATTCAGGGAGGAATGGAACGTCGAGATTCGCCACAATCTTGAGTTCTAATTTTTTTACAATTACCATACTTTGTTTATACTTCATAGACAAGGAAGTAAAAATTAATATATGGTCGATTATTATGATAATATATAGATAATAATAATTATTTTTATAAAAAATTTGTTCAAGAAAATAAATATAATAAATTACGTCATAATAGCAACACTTAACAAGCACATATAATATTATGAAAGTAATTAATAATATTCAATAAAACAATCATAAATATCCGATTAAAAAAATCAAAAACATTTGTACATTTCTCTGCGATGACAAATGGTTAATGTTTATTTTTTCAACGAAAAATTCGATACAATCAATCATGCTCATAAATAATTTCATTAAATTTATTTTTTAATGTAACTTAAGGGTATTTCCCATTACGCTTATCATTCGTTAATTGTTTACAGTTTTTTTTGTAAATCCAAACTATGCAAAAAAAAATTCTAAACCACAAGAAATCGATTCAGAAAAATCCCTAATCTCGCAATATCTAATCTCTCACTTGGCTTTAAATCGAATTTGAATTATGAGGCATATTTTTTATCTTGTAATTCATGATCTAACTTGTGCGAGGTGATCAAACGTGACGAAACAGCATTCGTACTTCCGCAACGCAGCGCCGCTCATTTTTAAATGCTTCAGAACTCGAAATCAACTCACAAGAATGAGATCTATCAATCATTTGTGACCTATGGTGCACAAAAAAGTCTGAAATCAAGATTGACAGATTGATGTGAGTGAATTTTTATTGCATTTTAAAAAATTATCTACTATTTAAGTATTAAAATAAAAAATAATAGATAAAATATGAAAATAGATCTGTTATATTCTCTTTTTTGTGATATTTTCTATTTAAAAGTAGAATTTCTTGATCTGAAAGCTTCCAACTATTGCGTGGTGTTAAACTTTTTATACAAAATAGTATTTCATAAAAAATCATCGAAATTTAGATTTTAACTTTTATAAACAAATTTATGTTAAAGCGAATGGATCTCGTTGCAACTTTTATATATTTTAGAGGTATTTCTTTCTTAAGTCTCAAATTATTATTCAGATTTTATTGGAATTCATCATTTTTTGTAATATGATGAATTTATTGTTAATATTTTTTCAAATAAACTAATCAGTTTATGTTTAAAAGTATTTTTTCAAAAAGGTTTTATTTCTCTTTAACTTTTAAACTTTACTGGAATTAAATTTTACTGGAATTAGTCATTTTTTCGTAATATAATAATTTCATTTATAACATTTTGTTTCAGATAAATTCATTAATTCATTTTTAAAAATGATTTTTCAAGGAACTTTATTTCTCTAAAGCTCTCAAACTATAATTTAAATTTTACTGAAATTAATAATTTTTTTAATATGAGAATTTCAATCGGAATAATTTTTGAAGTAAATTAATTAAATTATTCTTTAAATGATTTTTTAAAAATCTTTATTTCCTTTTAACTCTTATTCTTTTATTTAAATGTTACTGGAATTCGTCATTTTTTATAATATGATTTCATTGTAATATTTTTCAAATTAAGTAATTAATTTAATTTTAATGATAATTAAAAAAATTGTAATACCCATTTTTGTAAGAAAAAAATGTGTTGTTAATTAGTAATATAACTGTAGAAGCCAAGATTTCTAAAATCTTACTTAAAGTCAAGAACTCGCGAGAATTTCATGTTTCACAACCACAAAAATGTGTAGAGCATCGAAATGGGGATTAGGATATGGAAAAACTGAAATAAAAAATATCAATTAGTTTCAATTTCATCTGGAAAGTTTTGCATAGTTTTAATGGGACTTTGAAGTTAAGAAATAAGAGTTTACTCTGATAAATCTTTTTTAGGTTAAATTTGACTGAAATAAAGAATTAATTTTTTTAAAAAAATTTAAATTTTAATAGGTTGTTTCATAAAATGTAATAAATTACTTGTAAAATTTCTTTTTCTATGAAATCAGATTTAGATTTAGAATTACGTAATTTTCAAAAGTATATGAAATTTTTTTATCTCTGTTTATGTGATCTAACAGTACTATAAAATCAAGGCACTGACAATTTTACATAAGGTTTTGTTTTAATATCCCATAGCATATTATTAGCTTTTATTACTGTTTGTTAAACTTATAGTATTTTAGTGTGCATCTTCGATTAGAATTATTATTACTATTACTTATTCCATTCATTATAAATTTAAAAAAAATTTTAATGATGAATTATAAATAAATTATTGGAAATAATTTCATAAATTTTTCTCGGATGTGGAACTGTACCATGAAAAATATATTTAGAATTCCTAAATTTTTAGATGAAATCAAAATTGTTTGAATAATTCCAAATCTTGTTGTTCAAGTATCGCTGATGCATTTTTCTTGCATACAGATATACAATTTAGACAATACAGCAGACGGCATTGGCTTCTCCTTATTATAGGTCAAAATATAAAAAACAAAAACCTTAAAAAAAACTCGATTTTAAAATTCCAATAATGAAAAAAAAAACTATGTATCCATGTAGTATATATATCATGGATGGTATATACACTATATATCATAGATGGTTACCATATTTGGTATGGTATAGTCATAGAAAATTTTCAGTTTGATGATGGTGCTACACTGCATACTTTTATCTACAACGAATGTACTTGAATATTTTTATAATTACTTAATAAGTAAAATTAATCAATGAAAAAGTAAATAAGGCCTTTCTCGAGATATTATTATTTACTTATATAATAACATATTAAAATAGATATTGCAAACTAAATACTCGTTATTGCAAAATAAAAACCAAATAGTATTGTCTCAAAGATAATTTTCAAAAATGAAACTAAAACAAAATCTGACGACGCTTACTAAAATCCAGTTTTTATATCAATCATTTGACAAAATGGCAATCTGCTGACAAATTAATATTTCAAAAATTACATTACATAAAATTCACATTAAATGAAAACATTGTTCAAAAAATGAGTAAAATTTACAAATTTACAACCATCGATTTTGTATTCTTACAAAAATACGTAAATCAGTTTTAAAATTTTTTTAACGGAAATTGGAATATTTAGTTCAAAACTTTGTCACATATTAATATTTAAATTTGATTTCCCATCCTTTCCTTTATTCTTAAAATTTATTTGCAATTATATAACAGCAATAATTCGAATACAAAAATTATATTTAATATAACCATAATGAACATAAACATAAATTCTATTACTAAAAAATATTCATACAAATATTTTTTTAAAATTCATTAATATCTGAATGAATTGCACAGAAATAAATTAGCATTATTGTAACACATTTTTTTTTATTTTAAAGTGATATAAAAATAAATTTTGTTCAGTAATATGTAATTAATTTCTTTTATTTAAACCTTTTTAAAGATTACATCTTAAAAGATCCTTACTATCCAAGCAGTAATTACCTATCAGATTTCATAGCTCAAAGATCCGTAGTTTCCTATGGATAATCTCGAATGATTTTTTTATCATGTATGCTCGTCTTATGTCTAGTATGTTATTCTATAAAATTTTTAGTTTGGTTAACATTTTTTTTTTTTTCCAATTTTGATAGAAGTAAAATATTTTTCTCTAAACACAAAGTATAATTTGTTTCACTCTACAGACAACAACAGAATTTAATTCTGAAATTATGATTTTTAGGCATTAGGAAAATCTAAAAAAAGTCTAACAATTTTAAAAACAAAACATTTTTTGGCGGTTATTAATTACTGCTTTAAATATATATCATTCATTTACGAGAATATAAAAAATATCAATAAACGGTTTAACATATTATAGAATTATAAACATTTTTGCTGTGCATTCTTACGCATAGTATCTTAAGATATGTATCTACTTTATAGGTTATTATTAACCTGAACTTTATTCTTGTAAAAAGAAATTATAAAATGCGTATTGTATCAAATGGAAGCTGCATACGGAAAATAAAAATTGAATCCCGGTAAATTCCCTGAGATTAACCATTCTTTTCATTGCTTCGAGCTAGTGAGACGGAATCTGTCTTTTCACAATCATCTCGAAACTGAAACTTACTTGGGTTTCTCAACAGTAAATAACAGATTTGATTCCAGCTGGTTGATATCACATTTTGAGGCTGTAATATTAAACAGCTTGTGCTGTCACGTTGTTTCTTTTTCATTTCTTTTTGTTCACCTCCTCTCTCCCCTCTATATCACGATGTTTCATTAACTCTTCTAAGTACCATACATTATCGCGTTTACAAGAGAGGGATTTCGGGAACTTTATTCTCTCAAAATCATTCGAAAAAGGGTTTAAAAAAAAGAAATTATTTTATTTTCAACTTGAAGCTAAGAAGTATTATAAGTAGTACATGATAATGTTTTAGGCTTTAAACAGTTTATTTATTAATTCATCACATTTATTATAAAGCAAAATTATTAAAACTGCAATTATTTAAAGAATTTATATTTTTTACATTAACGCTATTGGAAATCTAATAACTGCTTGTTAAAAAATTTTCAACGTTTGCATTGTTTCCCAGGATTAAAATACTTTTATGTATAATATTTTCAGCCCAGAAATAAATTTTGCATAAAATATTATAGCATATTAGTAGGTACCTGGCACGTTGCTGCTGCTAAAAAATAATTTTGGAAATATCGTTTGAAATTGGAAATGACTATTTTGCTTGATTAGGAATGATACAAAAAAAGATATTTATTTTCTTTTCTACAATGAATACATTATTTGAAATTAAACAAGTAATATTTTAAAAAATCGTACTTCAATTTCTATAAAGATCAACAAAGAAAAATTTCATTTTAGTTACTTTTTATTCAATAGTTATCAAAACATTTTGGATTTCGCCAAATTGGAACTCGCATTCTTCATCTTCAAGTAAAAAATACTGAAATCCTCGCATTTTATCGATGAAGTTACTGCCTATTAATTTCAATTTTCAGTACAAACTGCTAAAACTCTATTTAAATTATTAAAAATTAATCACATTTAGTTAAGAATTAATATTTGAAAAAAAACTGAATTAGCTGTATCAAGTGTCATTCACTACAAGTTTAAAGAAATGTATCTGAACTTAAGTGGATGAATAAAGAATATTTTATTAACGATTGAAAATTTGAACCAGATGTATAAATAAATAAACATAGAGTGTGAACTAATAGTAGAAATTGAATGATATATAACGAAGTATAAATATTATTTATTCTACTTTTTTGCCTTCAAAGATAATAATTGAACTGATTAAAAATTTTCGCAGGCACAAGCAATAAGTTCGCAAAGTTTTATCGATGTCGTGTGAACTATACGGCAGCGCATGCAATACGAATAAAGATTTGTTTTTATACATTAAACAACCCTAAAAAATAGTAGATATAAAAAATAGTAATAGAGTAGTTCAAAGCCTTGATGCTATCCAACAAAGAAGTTCCCACAAATTTCATTATTTTAAAATCATTTACATTATATTTTTAAGGTATTTATGATAACTGAAAGAAAATTAACACAAAAATGGAGTTTGAATGGTTGAAAATTAAAAAGAAAATTAATCATAAAATTATATGAATTTTTTTGGAATATTTTTCCCGACTTTTTTGTGGTAAAAAGTAATTAATTTATTAAAGTTATTAATTTATTTCTCATATCCTTAAGGTGTTGTTGTCTTCAGACATATGTTTCATTTATTCATAGGAGCTTTACTTTTTTTACATCTGTTTAAGCGATTAATCTAAGCCAGGTTTTTTGGCATTTTAAATCACTACTATGAAACAAACGAAAGCTTGGTAAAAAATGTTTTAAAATAAAACAAAAATTTACAAAATTAGTTATATAATAGCTCAAAATTATTAATTTTAGTCGTTTAAATTTTTAATGAATAATAATTGAAAGGAATCTATACTAATATTACAAATGTGAAAGTTTGGATATTTGGATGGATGTTTGTTATTCAATCACGCTGGAACGGAATTGGATGAAATTTAGCACAAAGATAGGTTATAGTCAAGAATAGAACATCGGTTACTTTTTGTTCCGGTTGATTGAGTAGTTAATTTTTTATTCATTAAAAAATAACTTATGAGTTTAAGCTGAGGTCAAATCCCGCCAAAGATAAGTAAGGCTGTAGTTTTTTTCCCTAATAGTAATGAGGTTAGGCTTAACATGATTATTTCAAGCGATTCTGTTCATTTTTTTAGTGTTTGATGTATTTAAAATCAAATGTTGTTAATTTGTCAATCTTTCAGATTTATTCTAAAATACGTTTAAATTAAAAGAAAACAGAACAAAAGAAATAAAAAATTTCTGATCCGCAATGCATTACTCCAACTAGTGTAGGAAAGTCAGGTATTTGCGTTACGCCAACTGGCGTTGAAAGTTCACGCGTGATTGTCGACAATTATATTTTCATTTAGCTATCTCAATCCCGATAGATAAATAAAATAGACTTGACTAGATTTTAAAGAAACACTTACTTAATTTGCTGTTTTGTTTTACTTCAGGTATACAATATAAATAAATTGTTTTTACGTTAGTTGTGTGTATTTTTTTATTAAGTTGTATTTATGTTAGTTATATCTTTTTCGTATATGGTTATACTTTTTATGTATGTTTTTCGGTTAATTTTTTTTTATTTGTCATTATTTGATAGTTTTTAGAAATGCACAGAAAACGCAAATCTAATCTTTCGAACAGAAGTAATAAAGAGCTATGAAAGTAGCTAGAAGATTTGTTTGCAGTTTTAGTGTGCACTTGCGGACTATCAAACTCCCTTCAGCAGTGGGATAAATACAAGGACAATTTATCAGAATATATGACCCTCACAATGACCTAATCATTAACAGAACTTTGGTATAGATTGAGGATAAAATGATTTCCTTATCTGGAAAATGTCTCACTGATTTCGGCCTACCTTACCTTGATAAAATATGAAAGCAATTTACAGTTTTATTTAAGATTCTTTGTATGATCCTTGTGTAAAAATTGTTGACGAATCTCAAATTTTAGAAGAATTCTTTTACTTAAAGGAATATTTTTTTAATTACTTAATATTTTTTTCTTTATTATATTATTATATTTGTTTGTAATGAGAATAATATTTATGCATGTAATATAACATGAACAAAAATGTACAAAGATGCTCCAAATATGCATATTGCTACTTATATTTTACTCATATAAAATGTTGAATTGAAGGGTTTGTTGCAAAAAGGAGGTAGCTTCAATTATTCAAGTTAGCAAAAAAGCGGTAGCACCAGGAGCTATCTCTAAATTGTAACAAAGAGACAAACAGCTCCATCACTTGAGTTAACGCTAGATCTAACGATTGCAACTTTATCTTTCTGGCACCAAGCGACAAATTTTTATTTTACCTGAAAGTACATGTAACTCCAAATTCCCTTAATTTGAGCTACATCCATTTTGCTGCAACTCCTTCAATTGTTTAATAATGATCTTGTTTTACTTGTGCTGCCATTCTACTTTGCGAAAAATTTGAACATATTCATTTGTTTAGAAACGATTCTACCTACAATTAAAAAATGACTTATTAATTTGTAGGAATTAAATATAAAAATTACGATGGTGAAACTGGTATCATCGAATATATGACTTTCACTGTTTCAAGATGACGTATAATTTTTTTTCGGATTACAATGTGTAAAGCTACTTCCGAGAAATATCAAAATTATAAAATCAAAAACAATTTTGTCAAATCTTCAGTAAAAAATCTTTCAGATATCTTTAGAATATTTTCATAGATTCCAATCTAATAAGTTTAGCTTCACAACACTCGTACACGGTCATTCTTTCACAACGTCACACATTTTATTTTAAATGTCGATTCCATTAATATCATCTATCGAAAATAATTTGTATAATTTTTTAATACTCTGAACCTGTTTGAAATAATCCATGAAAGGATGTTAATTATTTTATTGCTTCTATTTCTACCTATTTGTACCTCTTTCCCATGATATGCACTGGCACTTACTGAATAAAACTACCCAAATAATGCCATTTTAATGGATTTCTGTGACGAATAATTCCGATAAAAACAATATTCCATTTCCATACATGTATGTCTTAGAATGTTCAAGGAAACAAACAGCACTTTGTTCATTTGAATAATGAATTTTGAAAGTTGTTTCTCAAAAATTCTTGTTGAAACTTCAGCAACCCGTATATTTTTATCAGCATTTTAAAGAAATTGCCAAATTTTTAGACGGAGCTTGAAAGAATGCATTTGTATAAAATATCCATTTTCATGAATTATTTTTGATAAAATTTCATCATTTAGTTATTTTTGACTATGCTTATTCCATTTATGACTTTTCTTAAATTTTCATATATATTTTATGTTTTTTGTGTGTTATTAGATTGTATATAGAAATTTTTATCAGGATTTGTTATGAATTAACCAAGTATTTATCTTTTTTTTCAGGTGATCTTAAAATAAAATATCTTTGACTACAAATAAATTTCGTAGTTATAATAGAATGAATAGAAATCAGATATTTCACGATCCTTTCTTCTGGCAGCACTTCCAGAAACAAGTGCAAAACAAATTTTGGAAATGTGATTTTTCCAACAGCATTCTTCTGGATACTTTAACTTGTGATTCCAAACTCTACAAAGACGATACCATCTTCACGAAAAGAAGGCAAAACATATTAACCTGGCTGGATAACGAAAGCCAATGGGAGACAATCATCTTAGGCGCTTGCGCAGAATCAGCTACACAACGTCTAGGACCACACAGTCAAATCCTTAAAAATCTTCACATTCTCGAAGCCTTCAGGGATTTCACAGAACACCTCAATTGCTTTTATTCAGTAGCTTCTACAATGTCCATTCAAGGAGAAGTAGTCCAACCTATTAGTCAATATTCCTCTCAAATCCATGACATAGACAAACTGGATCCTGTGATGCTTGTAGGATATTCTGAGCGCTTTGAAGACAATATAGCCACTTCTGTTTGGGACTTGTGTGTTGATAGACATGTACAGATTAACCCACATCATCAGGGTCATAAAGTATGGCACAGTCAGGATGAAGACGAATTTTCCAGGAATATTAGAATAGCAGCTTTGAGAGAAATGGTGTGCGATAAAGTTTCTAGACGTATGCAAAAGAATTTAAATGGTGTTGTATGCAAAGATATGTGGAATGTCGACATTGTTTTCTTTCAAGGACTTCCTCAAGGATGGATGGATAAAGCAGACGCTATCATGAGACTGATGAAACAAAAAGGTGTCTCCATGATAACTTAATGCAGAATTTTATATTAAATAAGAATTGCTAGTATATTTGTAAACCAAAGATAAAATCCACCATTTTTTAATCAAAATAATAATCTGAATAAGTAAGATAGTTATTGTTTGCATTATGAATGTTAATATTTCAGTGAATTGACTGACAATCAAAATACACATCCTCAATTCGAAAATTTGTATAAGTGAAGACTTATAATCATAAATTAATGAAAGAACGTGATCGAAGATGGAAATTCGCTAATTTTATAAAGGTCATGTGCGAAATTCTATGTCATCTCAGCTCATATATTTTAAATTTTAACCTTTTATGTTAATAAATAGTCTTGCAATTCGCATTCCGAATTGAATATTTCACAGCATTTTATTTTCTTGATGTTGCCAAAATTGCTGAAATTTAGAGTAATATTATTTAAATATTGAAAAAGTAAAAATTAAAATTTCTGAAATTTTCATATGAAAAAAGAATCAGCCATTTATAAGATGTATGCATGATTATAATTCAATTGTGTTTCATTTATGAGTGAGAATATAATTTGAGGATAGATATTGGTTTCGAAAATATCATTTGATATTCTCTATAATATTGAATAATGAAAGTTTCATCGTATATTGCCATCATGAAATAAAATTTCATGGTAATGTTAACATAAAAAAAATATTATGATGATTGAAAATATTGATGGAATTAAAAATATTGATGAAATTTCATTGCATCACAATTAAAGAGCTTTTGGAATGTGACTCATATTTTATATTGTAAATAAAATACTTTGATTTCTACAGAGATTTTACTATTGATAGCAAATTGATGTTGTATTAAGTTGTATGCTAAACGAGTTTAATGAACTTTTTTTAAATAAAAAAATTTTGTAACATAATTATTTTGATTTTTTATGCAATTAGAATATTTTGAAGTGATGCGTTTCATATTTAAAAGTACAACAAAAGATTGTGTTAAAGACAGATTTTTTTCTCATACTGAATAGTCTAATTATTGAAAAATTGTAATATGCTATCGCAAACTTCAAGTTATCATGTGAGAACAATTTTTTTGATCATATGATTGTATTAATGTGCATGTGTCAACTTTTAAAAAACACGATGCTTTTTTTTTTTCTTTTGAGATTGGTGAGAGCTCCAAAACATTTTTGCCAGCCAAGAAAAACGTCAAAAATTTTAACTCTGGGTTAATCTGGTGTGAAATTTATGACATAATGCGCATGCGTCAACTTTTTAAAAAAAGTATGCTTTTTTTTTCTTTCGATATCGACGAGAGCTCTAATACTTTTTTGCCAGCCAAGAAAAATTGAAATTGAAAAATGGCCTTTAGGCTTTATTCATTGTTCACGTGATTTTGAGCTTCAAACCCACATAACCAAAACAACGTCATGTTCTCACACGATAATAATTATCGTCTAAACATAAATAAGTATTATACTATTCATTTTGTTCTCTTTTATAATTTTTTATTTATATAAAACAGTTATTCTATGTTAATTTTTTTCTTTGTATATTTTTAAAAGTTTATTTTCGTTAAAAAAATAAAATTCAATCAAATTCAAATGTGTGTGTTTATTATGTGTCTTTTTCTAACGTATAAATATTAAAGTTATCATATTACCGTCTAATATCTAAAATCTAATAAGTTTGTTAGAAATTGTATTGAGAAGTGGCAAATAATCTTAATCAACTAAAAATTAGAATGCTGTAGGATTCGTATTCACTGCAATATAATCCAGCCTTCAAGTTTGTTAACTACATTATCTTGTATCCTACTGTATGCAGCTTAATTTTTTGAAATTATTATACTCTTTAAATTAAAAGCTAATTAAGTATTTTCTTTTCTTTTTATAACGTATTTATAAATTTCTACTAGATTGCATATGCGCAACTTAGAAGTGGAATACTTCAAATTATATTCTGGAATCTTAAGGAATATCTTGCAAATTTTTGCAACTCATTAAAATATTTGCCAACAGCCAACGTATTAAAAAGGATCGATTATTTCAATTTTATTAAATCAGCTGTTTTGCCTTTTTTGTTAACATAATATTTGAATTTATGATAACTTATTATTAGATTACTATAAAATATAAAGAGCTGGATAGAAAAAGTTTGGCATTTTAAATGTTAATTCTCATGAATTTTTGAATTAAATCTTTCGAAGGATTGATGTCCGTAATTCAGTTCTATCAGAAGCATGTAAATGCAAAATCACATACATACATTGACTTAAATCAATGAAATCAGTCATGTGATAGTGTGCCTAGAATTGTAGTTTTATGCCAGATTTTGATTTCAATATATAGGGAAAAAGATTTCCAAAATATGTATTCGCTCTACAGGTTCGGTAAAAATAATAGATTCATGTAAAAGAATTTTATATTTATAATGTATTATTAAGAATTTTAGATTTATAACGGTATATTCCTTAACTATTGTGTCAAAATCCCTTGCACGGAAGTTGCTGCTTTGTCCAAAATTCGCAGTTTTATGCGAGGGAAGGGAATAATATCTTTATTGGAGAGTATAGAAGCAAGTTTCGGAAAGCACTTCTGATGATTCAAATGCTGAGATTTAACTGTAGACATGGCTGTTTATTCTTCCTTTTTCGCATTAACATCCACTTGATACTTTGACCCGGGATATGCACATGATAATTTTTAATCTGAGCTGTTTGAGTACGAGTTAACGATAACTACAAAACCTAAATATCTAGCTAGATAAAATTTAGTAGACAGGCGTTTTAACATCTAAAATGTAAAGTTATATCAAATTACGAAAATTCAGTCCAAGAATTAATCGTCCGTTGGTTTATACTTTCACAAGCAAGTAACTGAAATAATTCATAAATACAATGACTTAAATCAATAAAGTTTGGCATGTCATCTTGTGATTACGAGCGTAGCTCTGTATCAAATTGTAGTTTCAACTGCTCAGAAAAAAGGTACACATGATAGGTATTCACATGATAGATTCAATAAAAAGATTGTATTCACATCAAAAGTCTATATTTCGTAATTCTTATTCGCTAATGTCATTTAAGACATTCGCAGGCTTACCTAAGTTCCACAAAACCGTGCGAAGAGGGAGTAAGATAATACCTTTATTTGAAAGCAGTCATAAAAATTTGACTGAACAGCCCAGGGTAGGTCAGTGTCTTCCTTTGAATTCCGTTCCTCCGTATTCTACTTTCGACACTTGTGCGTCAGTTACATTCCTAGATAGCCCGGAAGTCTGTCACCACTGACTCTATCCAGAACCCCCATCCTGGTCTCCAGGTTGGGAATTGGGTTTGGGGCTAATAACCCTATCATGTAACACAAATCTTGTTAAGAAGTTTAATGAAGAAAATTCACAGCAGTTTTTACGGAGACTACTCGGAAAACAACTTTTGAAAATGGGGTCTGGAACTTGGAACACGTTATATTTATATCAAATTAAGACATTGCAGTTATTATTGCAACTATTGGATGAATACAATATTGATTTAGCTGTCAGTCAAGAAACTAGATGGACTGGAAATGGTGTGATTAAAAAGAAAAATCATACGGGTTTCTTTATAGCTATTACCCTGATCATTGCATAGAGGGAACAGGGTTTGTTTTTAACAAGCATATAAAACATGAGTGTTATTCGAGAGTATGCGAGAAAATTTTGAGGAGACTACCTCCGTTGGTTTATATATCTAGCAGTAATATCCAATTTTTTAATGCCTCTAATCGAATTTGAGCTAAAATTGATAGAAGAAATTCTCCTGTCCTTATCCCGTTGAATGTCAGACAAAGATTGATGAAGCTAATTTCGCCTTCACCTAATTTTTGTTTATAGAACTCTCATATTGCACATTTTACACAAAACTTGATGAGAAATATACCATATAAAAGTATGTATTTGTAAAAAAGAATACCTTTACATCAAATACAACATTTTGATGTAAAACTTAAATCACTAGTAGCATTAAGCATTTTGTTTCTGATTAGCAATTTGATTTCTATCACCTGATTACATTCATTAAACTGAGAGCAGGTGCAACTTACATGCACCTACTCTCAATTTAATGGCTTTAGTAGAGGTAAAAAGCGTGCAAAAACAAATATAAAGCATAGAAAAACATAGGTGAAACGTTTCTTACCATTTATAACGTCATATTTTCAATTGATATTAAAAATGTAAAAGGTTCAGAAACATACATATAGAAATAAAAGATCATTCTCCATACAAATTACTGGTGATTTTTTTAATGAAATGGATTTCCTTTAGAGATTTCTTACAACTATTAAATTTCGTAAAAACAAATCAGAACAAACTTACTAATATTCTAAAACATAACGCCCAAATTAATTAGTTATTAGATTAAAATTATAAATACATAAAGAAAATTGATGGCAGAATTATTTAACACATATCCTCTATTATTTTTTTAAATAAAGTCAAATGAACATACCGAATCTAAGCCTATCTATCTAGCTTTCAGAAGCTGCCACGTTCCCATTAACAAGATTAGGTTTAACGGCACACGGACAAACATAACTGACTTGGTTCAAAGTATGTGGTTCTGATGAGAAAATTTCTAATTCTTTACACTATCATATCCAAGTGTTTATGGACGGAAAGGCGACAGAATTTTTTGTGAACAAATTTAAATGTACTCAAAACTATATTTCTGATGCTATGCCCATTAACCATATTTCATTTGATTGGTTATTTGCATTTTACAAGCCCACTGACAGCTATCTGTCAGCGATTAAGCTGAGTGAGTGTCTTTTGTTTTTTCAGTAGCGCCAAGAGTACGAGCTAGCTACTTCATGCATCGCATTCACTTGCACGAGCCCTTTTTACTGGGGGGCACATTCACACATAGAATCAGAACTGGAATCCTCGAACTGCACCTCGAACCCTAGACTCCCAAATGGCGGGGAAAACACTCTACCTCACCGAAGATGCCGATCTCGATTTAGTAATAGCTGGTAATAGCGTTGGGCACACTTTCAAAGCTTGTGTCACTCTAATTACGCATTGAAGTGAACCGACAAAGCATGGAAAACAATCTAGCTTATTGTCCCTTAAACACGGGGATGATTAATAATAATTAAGCTCTTTGATTGCAAATCGGCAGGTTTTTTTGGGGGGGAGGGGGTTTCAAAGAGAAAACGATTTGCACGATTTTATTGCAATTTTGAAAGAGTTCATCGGAGAGGAAATATATATACCATATATATTTGAGGCCTTAGAATCCAAAGGGAATTAATATCGCGATAAAATAGAAAATTTAATGACCAAAAATAAAATTATTGGAAATATGTATCATTTAGGGTTGAAAGGTAAATCATACATTATTGATGAAAGAATTTGTTAAAGATACCAGTAAAACTTTGTGCGCATAGTGACTCCTAAAGAAGCTTCAAATTGTCATTTTAACATTGTAAAGGTATGAGGTTCGCTATGCTTCACTGAAATGCGTGATGTAATTACCATGCAATGAATGCAGAGTCCTACATGGAAATTTGTTAGACGTGAAACAATTAAATTTGCACAAATATATTTTAGAAAATGGGAATAGTCATTTCAAAGATAATTTAAAAATTTTTAAGCAATTAAATATTAACCAAAATTTGTTAAATAATAATTGTTATAACGCCTTAAAGGATTATAAATGGTTTTTCAATAGCATTTAATTTTATTGCTATGTACTTTTTCTAAAATTAGCCAGCATCTGGCAATGCTTTTATTTTAAAAATTCGAACTAATTTTATTGTTCTCGAAGTCTTTAATTCCCGTATTTTATAGTTTCTATCAAAGTTATGATTAAACTATTGTTTATTTTGCATTAATTTGAAAATAGAATTTTCCTTTTTCTTTTGCTTCATAGCATTCAAACATTTGCTAAAGAATATTTTTCAAATACCGTCTATTAAAAATGTGCTTCCTTTTTTGGTTTAAAGTAGTTTTGTTTAAAAATTTAAATTTGCTTCAAAAAGAAATACGTTTAATTTTACTATTTATCAATTTAGTATATTATATCTTTTTATATCTTCTTCTCACCTCTACTTCATTAATTAAGATTTTTATTTTCATAAATTCTGTAAATTTTTATCGAAATTCGATAAATATAAGAATACGTGAAATATCTAAATTAATAAATAAATCACAAGAAGACAAAAAAAACGAGAACTGTTCAAAATCCTATCATGTTATGAGACTCTAGAGGAGTTAAACAGATGTAACCTGGAACTTTTTCCGTGGTAGCATACGAGAAGTAAAAGATTGGAAAATTTAATATCTTTATTCATAGCAGTGTTAAAATGATTCTATGACTATCGTTATTTATATTTTATCTACGCTTTCTTTTAGAGTAAGAAAAAAGAAATGTGATTTCATATATTACTGATAGATGGCAGCAGTACTGTTTTAATCTAATCATTCTCTAAACTTTCAATGGTTTCTGTTCGCAATTTCGAGTTTAGATTTGTTAAAAGTTTCAGTTCCAGAAACCAATAGTGTTTAAAATATTGGTTTCGGTTCGCAGTTTCAGCTCGTTTTTCTGATACGAATTGTAAACATCCTGACAGCAATTCTAAAAATAATTTCATATGTGCGTTTCAGTTTCAATTATTTTTTTCTTTCTTAATTTTCCGCATTTCATCACTTTATAAACACTAAAAAATAATAGCTTATCAGGGAAGGATAATAGCGAAAAAAATTTTCATACAGTCACTTAATGATTATGCCTCATTATAATATAAATGTGTATTAAATTAAAAATAATGAATGTTATTATTAGCTTTGAAAAAAATCATAATTTAAGGTATTTTTCTCTTTTTCTCTTTTAAGAGATGAAAATTAGCTTAGGAATGATATTAAACAGAACTCTACATTTGCAGCATTGCTTCTTCCTTTTCTTTGCTTAACACATCATTTATACCAATTTTTATAAAAACAAAGGTATATCAAAACTTTTCTGACATTTAATATTAATAATAATTTATATTTAAAGTGCTTAAGAGAAATAAATAATTAAATATATATTTATATAATTTTAATGATTAAATTTATACTTAATAATAATTATTTATATATTTATATAATTTTTACCATAAAACTTTGAAAAAGAGAATTTTTAAAATTCTGAAATTCATTATTTATACAATTTTCTAATCAGGTAATTTTTTTTTTCTTCACTTTTCCCCTCCATACATGAATTATCTCGGTGTAGTGAAATAATACAGGATGACAGCAAAGTGCATAATCAGAACTTAATTTCAGCAAAATAGCTGTATTTATGTCATTTGGTCAGTGCCTTATAATTCTTGAGATTTTGTTGAGTATGTATATAAATAGGAAAACATATACTTATGCAAATGATCTTACATCAAAAAATTTTGACTTTTGAAATAAAATGATGATTTTGCAATAAAATTATTCTTGTATATAAATAAGCTTTAGGAAAGTCCTCTAAATTTAAATTCTTTGTTGAAAATAGAATTCCCGTCATTTTATTGTGTCAATTTCAGAAATAAATTCAAAATAAACGGTGCCTAATATTTTGCTTACTTAATGGAAGGAGAGATCATCAAGAGTAGAAGTAAATACATAAACTGTTTAATATTATATTTTATGCTGGAAAAAAATGCATCGGCAAGATTAAAAAAACTTATGGAAATAAATCGTTTATGGAATATATATATGTTGCAGACAATTGTTCTGTTCTCATGTTTATAGTAGGTGTGAAAATAAATCTGCTACATTCCTTACTGACCCTGAAAATTTTAGTTTTTTTAGAATCAAAATATCATTTCATATAGGGATACCTGCTGCCATCTATACTGGGAGATGTGAAATAATTTTCTCTCTCTCTCTAAAAAAATATAAAAAGATTGTATCTCTTCTTCCCCCCCCCCCCCTTCAATGCACAAAAAAAAGAAAGAAAAAACTTGTTGAAGATTGTATTTCTCCTTTTTTTTCCTCCCTTTGAATGCACCATTAAACTTTTTTTTCCCTCCCTTTCAATGTCTAATATGAAAAATATTATTAAAAATTTTAAATTTGAATTTAAGTAATAATTTTTGGAAGGTATTTTTCAAATTGATCTTTCAACTAATATTTTATTTATATTACATTCTAGCAACTTCTGCTCTCACAATTGAGTTTATTTTACCTATGTGATTGAGTATGTAATTATAAGTATTTACAACGAAAAACAGTGGCGGATTTCCGCTTACGCAACTGCTTAGGGTCATTGGGCTGAAAGAAATGATCAAATAGTGCAATTCAAAACAATAACTTTGAAATTAATGTTGTGGAGTATGTGTGAGTAAGGATATAAATTTTATAAAATATGAAGTATTAGGATTATATTAACCGTTTTAAAAGCGTAATTGATCTAGATCCAAATGTCTCTCTTCATTGTTTTAATTACTAAATTATTTATTAACACAAACTTTGGTTTCAATTGTATTGTATATAAAAGTGAATGCCGAGCAAAATAAAGAAATAATAGATAAATAAAAACAAGCACGTTTTAATAAAGCTAATGAAAAGATTAGCTAGTTTAAAATAATTAATTAAAAATTTAAAAAACGGCACTCTATTTACCAATTTTTAAAGACAGAGCCTTGTTCTGTTCATAGAATGGACAGCAAAATATATATAATATCACCATTCTTAAACAGGCATTATAATTCTTGATAGTTTTTTCTTTCGTATATTTTCATGTCCTTTCTTTCAGTTCGAATCTAAGAATTCAATTTAATCTGACGTCAACGTTTCTGGTCGTTCTCTTATTACTCTTAAAATTATTAGGTTTTATTCTTTGGTAATTCTTAGGTAATGTAATATAAATAGCACCGTGGAAAACCAGGTCATTCTATTTTTAATCTATCCATTTAAAACATTCTATTGCTAGTTCTAGACTGATAGTTCACCCATTAATTGATAATTTGAAAAAAGAATCATTAATTTCAGCGCGATGTGTATAACGCCTCATCCTCCCTATTGCTCTACTGGGTAACAAAGATCCTGTTGTATGTAATTACTGTAAAGTTCATACTACTTAGAAATCTGTCGAAAATTTACAAAATGGCGACAGTTCTCTTTTCATACCGCTTAAATTGTCAGCATATACAAACGTTGCTTGTTACTGAAATATGTCAGCCTTTTAGAACGCACAGAAACATATTTCAAATTAAATTTTCACATAATTATATTTCCTTGCATGGAATTCTAATACCTCTCTGAGATATACGTTCAATTTCCTAAGTTTTCCTTTTTTTATAAAATCGATATTGCAATTTTCGATCAATCAAAGAGAATAGCATTATACGTGATTAGCAAATTTCTTTGAGTTCTTAATGAATGGATGATATAATGCTTGATGAATATTTACATATATCCCCTTTGGCTACCAATTGGATTGATTCGCCAAGAATAATGGTATCTAAAATTTTCAATTACAATTTATGTACCTTGCTTGGTCTCGTAATAGCTTCTTCAGCAAAATATGCTCTTGTTTCTCTTCAAAATCGTGCTAATCTTTCGCCTTTTTTTTTCAGCAAAATGATTTTAAACTTCAAATTTCAAAAGTCATATAATTCATATTATTGTAAAAGCTGTAGAATATTTTGTTAATTGTACTATGTTACTATCTAATTTGCTATCAGCTGCAGTAAGATTTAAATTTGAGTTTGAAATGAAAGAGATAAAACTTCAATCAATATAGAAACGTTTTTTTCAGAAACCAAACATATTTTTGGAAAATATTACTACAGAAAATCGGATGCTTCTGTATTGAGAAATCTTCTGTGTACCATAGAGTTTTTCTAAATAATTTATGCAATATTTCTAAAAATTATTCAAAACAACTTTTTCTAATCAATCATATATTTCATTTTTACCTATAAAAAGATTTAAAATTTGGTAAATATTTTTTTTTACTTCTATTAAGTAATGTTCTAAATAACGTTTTTTACATCTATTAATTAATGAAAACAATTATGAAATTTAAATGTATCTTGTATATATCAAACTATGTATGCCTTAAATATAACTGACTTGATATTGTAGATAATTAAAACTGAGGTGATAATACTTGAGATCTATCAAAATCTCAAGCTCGAATTCTTTTACAATTACAATAATATTCTTTCTTATACTTAGAAAATAAAAATATACTATTTTATTCCAAAATTAGAAAAATGCCCATGTTAAAGTGAAAAAAAAACTTTTATAAAATCATCAAAATCTACCACTCCATGACTAACATTATTTAACTAAAAGAAATCAGCGTCTCTGATTTTCTGTATACAGTTCAATACTTAATTATACATACAGATACCCCTTTCAGTGAACATGTGCACAGAATTTCTAATTTACTCTGACTCTAATAAAAAAACTTAAAATTAAAAAATTATTACAGGGTTTTTTTAAAGTTTTATTGGTGGTCTATTTAGATGCTTCTTAAGGGGATTTTTTAATACTGGATGTATGACATTTTTCCACATTGCCAGTATTACTTGTTACGAGTATTCGTTTTAAAATTATGAAACAAATAATATTTATGAACTTGAAAAGTACCATTATTTTGATACTGCGTATTAACAGGATTTCTTTAATAAGAGATTACATTAGAAGCCAGTTAGGAAACATTGTAGCAGCTACATTACAAAATTTCTCAAATTTTAACTTTGAAATAAGCTTGACGATTTAATTAATATATTAAAAATTTAGAGACAAAAATAATAAAAAATTAAAGGATGATTATTAATAATCTTTATACTTAAAAAATAATTTGACTCAAGCTGAAATTTTTTTTCTAACTCCTAATTTGACTCCTGACTAAATATATGAATAGAAAATTATTTGTGCTTCCTATAAATTAACTCAAATTTTTGAGATAATGTAAATATACGCTATTCAATTGGTGATTTTTATACAGTTGAACGAAAAACTGAGGGAGGGGGGATATTATAAAAGATCGCAAGTAATTGTCCTCTGAGAAAAAGATCACAGTAAAAAAAATTCTTCTAAAATAAAAAAATAAAAGCCTTTTGTTTGAATAGAGAAGGACTTACCCGAATATCTCAAAAATCCTGTTCTGTTTAAAATGGTGCTTTCCAATTTGTGATGTTTACATTTGAAGGAATCAAAACATGAAAAATAAAAAAACGTATAAAGTACAAAATAATTCGATGAATGAATTATCGAAATTAATTAATTTTTTCGAATATGTTTATATACAGAAAATATGTTTTGATAATAATTGTTCGAATTCCAGGATTCGTAAAAAACGTATGTTATCCACGGGATTAAAACTAATATAAAAATTTGAGTCAAATGTATTAAAACATTAAGAATTATTTACAAAATAAAACCTTATTATCTCTTTGTCTCTAATTATAATAGTTTCCTATATCATATACAGTTATCTTACATTTTTTTTGTATAAATGTATAAGTATTTTTAAAAAAAGTTTTTGCGTTTAAATAAGGGCCGCGGTGGCCTGGTAGTAAAGTCTCGGCTTCGGAACCGAAGGGCTTGAGGTTCGAGACTCGTTGTCTTGTGAGTGGGTCTCTTACCCGTTAAATCTGTCAGGCCAAACGTCCTCCCGCTAGTGTGACGTGGTGTGGAGAGAGGGGTGTCAGTTCAGGTGTCATCCTCGTTATCTGACCATGGTTCAAAATTACGAGGTCCGTCACAAAATAGCCCTCGTGTTGCTTTGAAATGGGAAGTTAATATAACTAAACTAAACTGCTCTTAAATAAAATATTTAATTGCGATAAGTAAACACAATTCGGAAAATATCTAAATGGCATGTAAATATATATAAAATTTATTATATGTCAATACAATAAATGCCATGTCAAGTACAATAAATTGCATGATACAATTTTATACTTGGAATGAAGTCTTATTATTAAGTAACTATGAACTTTATAAACCAGTCTTTTAGTTGAAAATTCTTTCAAAGTAAATCATTTATCATTTCAAAAGTATTGGAGACAAACAATTTTTATTATCTTTCTCAGATAAAAATTAAAAATCAATCAAACATTCCAATTTTAATAGAAATGATCAACTTTTCATAATATAAACTCTGTAAATTAGAAAGAGTTTTAAAAAACGATCAGAAACAGAGCTCATCAAAGTATACAATCAAAAATTAATTTTCTCCTAAACTGACGGCTAAAACTAGTACTTTTTTGCCTACGTAGACATCTTTCACCCCATCCACGAAATAACATGCTTTTAAATGATAAAAACGTGATACAGCGAATTCAATGGAACCAGATCATGCTCTTGCAATAAACGTTAAGTGACCCGCGTCAAATCAAATTTCGAATTTGCTGGCGCTCTCTATCGTGTAATTGCAGCTCGTAACGGTAAGAATACTCTTTTGCTAAATTAAATAATTTTTAGAATTTTTGCTTTACATTATTTTGTAATTTAATTCAGGTTCATATTTTGGAGCTTTAATTATTTTTTTGATCAATCTGGTTATTTAATTATAATTCGGAATATTTAATTTTGATATCTTAATTCAGTGTTTTAGTTTCTCCTGACTTATTTAATATTTTTTTGTTTACAAAATACGATTTTTCAATTAACTTTAAGAATAGTTCGTGTTCGCTCGTTTTAATACAGTAGATTTAGTATAAATAATGTCAGGTATTCATATATCCCGATGTCCTGACATAGGAGTACCGCGTCTTACTTGTAATTTGGGTGTTCTGGATTTAAATCCAGGTTCAGGCATGGTTGTTCTTCCGCTATTCGATGCGTGAATGTGCCCTCCTGTAAAATGGAATGTGCAAGCGAGTGAGTGATGAGTAAATGGCAAACTCGTACTCTTTGTCCTAGGTGGTGCTACTAAAACAAAAGACGCACTCTATCGGCTTAAATCGCTATCTTCATAACAGCTGGCTTGTCCAATGGCAAGTACGATAAAAAAACAGCATCAGGTATTCATATTCAAAAAAGTAAATGTAGAATCAGATAATCTGTAAATTTCTCTTTTCTTCGTCATGTCATATAAATTTGATTTTAATGGCATGATGTCACAGTCTTGCAGTAAATATCATAGCACGTCATCTTACATTGATATGTTTTTTTATTATTATTTTGCGTTATGTGTGGAATGGAAAATGGGCAGTGGTTTCTAAAATAAAATTATGGCGGAAGTACATTTGATATATAATTGTCCACGAATTGATAGCATTTAAAAAAAGCTTAATTGAATGTAGTATAAGTATAAAAAAATAAGTATAAAAAATACTCCTTTTTTATATTCTAATACAATATGGTACATTTTGTTTTCCATAATATTATAAAAAAGTGAAAAAATTAAAAATCAGAAATTAAAACTTAAAGGAATCAACTTTAAATGTTTTCCTTTTGATTCACCGAGTCTCAAATAAGACGAAAACCCAGTATTTCGGAGAAAATACATAATACCAAATTTCATTTATGTAAATTATTTGGGTTTGAATTAAAAGATTTACTAACCAGCAGGTAAAGAGAACATCAAAGTTCAAATTTTTGATGGATTGTCTCAAATTTGATTAAGATCTACATTTCTGACAATTAAAACTGTAAGCAAATTTCCTTTATCTTGGCTTGCTGCATCTTCAAGTGATTGTGTTTACATGCACAAGGATGGATAAAAAAAGAATGCGAACTGTACACACATAACCTTTCTTCAAAAATTGTAGAAATCTGATTGCAGAACATCTGATTTGGTGCTTTTTTGCTTGTCGAGTTCAAAGGAAGAAGGACATACTTCCAAAAGCTTCTTTTTTAATCAAGGAAGACTAAAACATAGAAATTCATTATAACTTTGAGATCGAATCTTTTAATGATAAAAAAACTTTATTTTGATGCACTTCGTGTACAAGAAAGCAAAACTTTTGCAACTGCAGCATCAAATTTTGTTCTGCATATTTAAAGATGGAACCACTTTATCATATTCATATGATTACATTTGTAAAATATTTAATTTCACTACACAAAAAACCTTTAAAAATTTTTAAGGAAAAGAAATGTATTGCTCTTTTCTCATTTTATAAAAAGTTTATTTCATAATTGTCATTTTACAATATGGAACAAATTAAAATAAAAGATAAAAATTCAAACTCACTCAGATATGATGATGGAAAAATATTTCCAAAACCATTTTTCGTCTGGGAAAATGCTTCTGATTTAAAGTAGTAGAATCATATTATAATTCAGGTGTGTGTTTTTAAAGATTCTTATTTCTCAAATAAAAGTTTCTTTTTTGATGAGATTGTTTTTTTAGAATTTTTCCAAATTCTCAATAACTAGATAAATGAAATCGTTTGCAAATCTAAAAAGGAAATTGTAAAAAAAATCTAAATTTTATCATTTAATAACAGTTATCGTTTGCACTTTAATTTATGAAAATTAATTTATATATCAACTCACAAATGTGGTAGAATATTATTTTTTTGCTTAAATTAATATTTAAGATCCCGAGGGAAATGAAAATTTGGACTAGTATAACTTTTCCTATATTTTTGTGCAAACGATAATTGTACGTTTTGTAAGAGAAACTTTTTATATGTTATAAATTTCTATACAATAATTTTTTATAAGCGTACATCTCAGAATGTTTTTTCAACCAAGCAAGCTGATTGGAATTTCGTTTAAATTAATTTATACCAAATGCTTATTGATATTTCTCTTAAATGAATCAAAATATTTTGTATTCACTTTTTTAATTAAATGTGAAAAACTTTAAGAAACGAATATGTAATAAACAAAATGTGCTTTGAAATCTTGAAAATATTCCTGAAAGTTTTTGACATTTATGAAAAACTTTTATGCTTTTCGATTTCTGTTCAGCAAGAAATTCGACAAATTTCAATTTTAAATTATTTAATTTTGATGGAATTATGTAGATTTGAGGAAAAAAATTGTTTGTGTTTAAAAACAACATAAAACTGGTTGTATGGATTTATTAAACATTTTTTTAAGTTTCCCTTTCGTCCTTTTTAAACCTTTTTTTTTTTTAATTTCCTTTTCATTTCTTATATATCTATTTAATACATATGATAAGCGAGATATGACATTATTGTTTCGTTTATTAATAATATTCATAACAAAAAAGTATAAATGCACTAACTGTTTTGTGCTGACGACGTCTTTTAGATTGGTGCCTTAAGTACCAATACTCTCTTTCACACCAGTCATTTGGACATTGCCCCATCGTTGTCTTTATGAGAACTCACTGAAATTGGTGTAGTGAAAGAATTAAATTTCCTAAAAATAGTAACACGAAATTCTAGTATATTTCAAAACGAGACTGACTTATAACGCATATACAACTTTAATTGGAGTTTAGTCGCTTGGATTGTGTTATAAGGAATATAAAAATCTCTCTAAATTCGAAGTGAGACGATAAAGCTCAGAGGAGATGGAAATTTTCATTTTCTTATATGCAAAACAAATATCAGCAAGCGAATTAATTTTCAACTAATAACAATTTTTGATGTGATATTAAAATTTGTTTACTATAACATAATAATTTCTTGACTTTAAAAAAACCTTCTATGCTTAACTTCATGTTCTTATATTGAAATTTTATTAATTCATGTAGTCAAGAGTTAACAGCTTGAAAAATAATACATTCACTAATAATAAAGAAGCAGAAAGAATTATTCATAATTATGCAAAAAGGATTTCAAGAAATTCTAGAATCTGTGCATGCCTTAATTGTTTTGAATATATTTTATTATGACCTTTAATATTGAAATGAAATTGTGAGTGCAGTTAAATTTGTTTTGAAATAATTTGATAAAATTAAGATGCTGTGTGAAATTTAATGCACTTAAAAATTCAAAACGTGAGATTTCTCCAACATTTAATTAGTTTTTTGAATGCTGTTTTACAATATTCAAATGTCCACTACTTATCATTAATCAACTTTTTTATAATATGAAATTATTTAAAGAAAACAATGCGAGTGCAAAATAAATATTAGGTAGAAAAAAAAATTATTACCAATAAATGAATAAAATCCAGAATATTTCATTAAATAAATGACGATTATTTCATTAAAAAATCATTATCATTTAAAATTTTGAGGAATTTTTATGTACTCCGATACATGAAATTAAAGTTAAGTTTGGAAGTAAAATGGCGGTATAAAGTTTTTGCTTCTTTAAAAATTTCATAACATAGTCTCAAAAACGTAGAGAATTAAAATTGAAACAGAAATGTAGAGCAGTAGCATAAATTAGATTTGACTTCTTTTAACTTTATTTATATTTTTTCAAAAAAAAATTTACTGGTTTTTTTACTCACGTTAAACTTTGCGTCTTCAGTGTTTTAGAGTG
Organism: Argiope trifasciata; assembly: GCA_026543055.1. Classification (NCBI taxonomy): domain Eukaryota; kingdom Metazoa; phylum Arthropoda; class Arachnida; order Araneae; family Araneidae; genus Argiope; species Argiope trifasciata. The sequence goes on from JAPMOQ010022248.1 coordinate 61,239, forward strand.
CAATAGAACTCATGAGAGAAAATTAACCGCCTATAAAACTACATTTCAACATCCCCTAATAAATAACAACAACCTATTTAATTTAATTCATGCAAGCAGTTCAGTCCCACTAAGCAGAATATGCCGTTTTTACTGAAATCTGATCTCCGGAAACACCTGCTGATTTAAATGGAAAAAAAAAATCGATTGAAATTTTCGCGAAGCAGACCATTTTTAGTGAACTCGCATCGTCGATAACACCTGTTGGCTTAGAAGTGAAGGGGAAAATATTTATGAAACATATATAATTAAAAAATATTTGCATTGCCCATTTATATTACAATAAATAACAGATTATTATAAATATATTGCTTTGTACAGTTCAGTCCATTTATTATTATTTTTTTTTCATTTAATTTTGTTTGTTATTTATAAATTGTGGTTCATTCTACAGTATCTGGTAATTTCCTTTTTTTATATATTCTTCATTGTACTCTTATCAATATGAAAATACATTTCTTATTTATTAAGAGAAGTTCGCGAGATCTCTATTACAATCCTGCTAGAAAATGCGATTCATGTCAGAACAATTGCAGAAAATTTCGGAGAAATTATTACCCGAAGTAAAGTATTTAACAGCACCCTTGATTTAGTAGCCCATGAATGGTCATGAAATGAAAAATATTCATGAAATCGTGTCATAGCTTTGTTTTTGATTCTCTTCGGATTATTATTATTCCCTTTCTTTACTTGATTCTCCCTACCCGTTTGCGTTTTTTCTCATTAATCTTTTGGCGAATTATTTTGGCGGCCAAAGGCCTTTCGGGTTGGCGTCTTTTGCTTCTCAGAAAACTGCTACAGAACCGTTTATTCGTGTTCACTCAACTTCGGAAAAAGTTCTGGGACATTTTTGGAAGTTTCATTGGTAGTGTTTATCGTTTGATAAATCTTTGAAATTTACATAAGTGAAATGTAGACCAGGTTTTTAAAATTTAATTTCGTTTGTAATGTTTTTCAAGTTTATCTATGAGTTAAAAGGAAGCACAGCTTTCCCGATGTACTTCAACAGGTGATAAAATTTAAATAGTAATTTATTTCATAATTAAAATGTTGGAACAATTTTTGCATTTAGAATATTATTTTAACAATAAAAACGCAATATAATAATAAAAGCAATATATGTATTTATATAGCTAATTATGATCTTGAAAAATATTCTTTTTTAAAAACTGCATTTAAAAAAATTCCGAAAATGAATTATAGCAAATAAAACAAAATTTGTTATTATTATACTATAATTTATATTGATTTAGTATATTTTTTAATTTCTAAATATTAAATACTGTCTTCCAGTTTGGATATTATCTTAATATCACCTGATTATATGCCTATTTATTGCTTTATTTACTTCATATATGTTTTTAATTTAACATATAAAGCTTTAGAAATAAAATTTATCGAATTTCTTTTTATCATATTATATTTAGTTTTTATTTCAATTTTTTCACTTTGAACAGCCGTCTAAATTCTAAAACTTTTGTGATTAGAATTTGCTATTAGAATTTTTTACTGGGAAATAAGCATAATTAAAAATATATCTAATAATTTCAATGATTTTTATCAAACTATTTTGTATGAAAATTACAAAAGAATATTAAATATTTTTTAAATGTTTATCGGGAATAAAAAAATAATTTAAATAAATTAAAAGATCGTTCTTTTTAATGCTACATATAATTCTATGTCGATTATTATTTAATATTGATTTTGTGTGCTTCTATGTGTTTAAAAATATATATTTAAATATTTTTTGTAAAGCGTATATTTTAAAAAGCCTTTTCTAAGTACAATAATATGACAATGGGTGGTTATTTTTAAATCTTTACTTGATTTTCTGAAGATTATTATTAATCTGCATTCATTATAAATTATATGTATGAATATTTTTTTTTAATTTTTTAATGCAAACTTTATTTATATATATAGCATAACAGAAGTGAAATTGCAATTCTTGGTGCTACCAAAACAAAATGGTTTTCTTTTTAAATTTAACATTGCCATTTATATTTTTTTTAAATCTGTGATACATATATTGGATATTTCAATAACAATTTATGTAAAAAAGTATTCAAGTAACATTAAAAAAACTCTTATATTATTGTAATTGTATTCGTAAAGTTCTGTAAGGATTTGTTCTGTTGATAAAATGCTAATTATACTAGTCCTTTAATTTCTATTTTCAGATCTATGATTTTTAAGGGTAAAATTCATATTAACTTATATTCCTCTAAACAGTAAATATTTGTCACTCCTTTCCATAAAGGTCTGTTTATATAGAATATTTTTTAACCTTACTTTCTGTTCAATTTTATTCAGAAAAACAATTGTAATAAATATTAAAATGGTTGTATTGTTCTTGGTTGTTGATTGATTCATTGCTCTTTTGTGAAAAGCAGATATTTCTAGGACATGAAGACAAAGCGTGAAGGAGAGGAGGGGGGGGGGGAGATAATGGAATTGAAAATTTAATAGTTAAAAAGAATTTTTCAAGTTTTTCTTTATTTCAAATGGAATAAGAATTTCTTAAATTCTTATTTGGATTAAATTGTTATGCTTTTATAATAAATATATTTTAAGTTTTTTTTGAAAATATTTATCAGTTGTGTAAATTTTTTTATAGTTAAATAATCCCAGAAAACTATATTCATCTAAACTTTATTCACTAAATTTGATACCTTTATTCTCTCAAAGTCCCATATTTAAGCTTAGAAAGAATTATGCTATGTGATGGAATGTGGGTTATTATGATCTATGCAGAAAGCAACAGGACTTGTTTTGTGGATTTTTCTGTATTATTTTCTAAATTTACAAGAAGTAATTTCTAAAGATTCTAAGTTATTTCAATTCTTGTGATTTTTTTAGTTTATATTTCAAGTTATTTTGCACCCCCTGAAATAAGAACGGTTGAATATGATAAAATGTAATAGAATCGCATAATTGTCTCATGATAATACAAAAAATTACACTAGATTTTTTTAAATCTTTTTAAAAATTGCATGCTTATTTAGAGAAAAAAACTATCTTAAGATCCTTTGATTTTTTTTATAATTCTAAATTACAATTATTCTGGATTGAACTACTGGCTTTATTGAAAAAGAATGCTTAAAAACTTTTCCATATCCCAGCTGTAGATAGGCAAAATATTACTTTTAAATTCGACAATACGTTATTTTTTTTTTGCTGCGGGGACAACAACCCTTTTTTTAAAGATGTGATTGACTTTATTGCAACATACTGAAAATTTAAGGTTGATTTCATTGAAATGCCCTACAAGCCTTAGACCGAATATATTATATGGAACGAAAATTTTACAAATATTAAGTAATTTTGATATCTTCTTACATTTCCTTCTAAAGAATTAATCTGAATTCAAATGAATTTTAGACAGTTATCACTCAAGAAAGTGGAAAAATGCTGTCGATTTTTCAAAGTGTTGTAATACAAAATTTATTAATTAGAAAATAACTGTAATAATTGCCACTTTTTTCGAATTAAATTCGGAGCAAATTATCCAACAGTTAAAATTTTTATATCATCTTAAAATGCAACATTTGCATTTATTCAGTTCTTTTAGATTGTACACAGTTTATTTCTGAACTATTTTTATTTTTATTTTCAATTAGCTTCCCAAAATTTCAAATAAGTGTAAACGATTTTTAAATAAGGAAATAGGTGGATATTCCATTGCTCCGAAACAGTGATCTTTGAAACTCTTCTAACTTTACTTTTTGATATTTCTGTATCATTTTTAATTTATATTTTTAGAGACAGGTTTAATTTCAATGTGTGAAAATGGTAAGTATTATTCTTTTTTTCTTAAAAAAAAGATTTTGCGTTAAAAAATATACCATTTCAAAATCATTTTTTAAAAGACGCATGGATATTCATTAAGATAATAAAATTCTATTTAGTATTTTTATTACCTCAAGGAATATCAACATGTATTTATGCATAGGATGTGTAATTAAAATTTTGTTCGTAAGGAACACATCTGTAAGCTACTTTTTAATGAAGTTCTTATGATAACTAATTAAATTTGAATTCTTTTGTTTGCAAAAATCATAAAACTTTCATCCCAAAGAACGCTGCTTATTTCAGATTATATTTATAATAAAATAATTCTTCGTTTTAAGAAATTTATTATTACATTTGTAAAAGTAGCAAACATCAAGTCCAATCAGTTATGATTAACACTTATTGTATTGTGAATCATTATTTCAGAGTTAAAAAAAAACTTCAAAATTGTGTAATTATCTGCACGTATCAATTTTCGAGCATGCCATCTGCTCGCATCCAAACCGGTAAAAGAATGTTATAAAGTAATGGACCTTGGTCTTTGACTTTTGAATCAAAAATTGTGTTCAGCACTTCCTGACTGGGATAAAAAGTGAAAACCCTATAGCTAATTTTCTCAGTGAAGTTTTCCACCTTTATTCAGCACTTTATAATTTCAGGGTGGATTTAATAAGGGCTATTTTATTAATTATACTCTTCGTTTTTAAAAAAAGGCCCTTTTTTGTAAAATCTAGTAAAACTAAATTGGCCATATCGTCTGAACTTTAATCCTCAATGGGTCTAACAAGATTTTTAATAAAGTAGACGGGCTTTATAATGTGAGAACATTACGTTGTTTTCTATAAAGAATTATCAAGCCTCAAATTATGAAAGCAACAAATTGGAGAAGCCTCAAATGTATAGGTAACAAATTGGCGATTTATCCCTTTTTTAAAAATCCTGAATCGTCTTTCACAGTATAGCTTTTGAAATATCTATTGTCTGCTGTTGTAGTATTTCCCTTGGAAATCACAATTGTATTGCCTAATTCGTGCAAAGTTTTTTTTTAAATAAACCAAACAAATTAAAATATTATTTGTTTACTCGAATAAGATTGTTGGTTGAGTGATAATTTCAATTAATTAAAATAGGGTTATTAGAAAATGATTCAGACGATTGTCCCATTTGGCGATTTATCGCCAACTTAAGTTACAACTTGATTTTCAATTTATACATTCTTTGAATTCTTACAAATTGTCTTCATTAATTTAAGTCGTTAACCAGTTTAACCCAGTATGAAACAATGACGAGACTATCATATTAAGGCACGTCGATATTTTAGAAAAACTATGGGGATTTTTTCATCTCAAAATCGGTTGAGCTCCAAAACATTTATACAGGTATTAATATTATGCATATAAAAAAAGTTTAGTGGCTGCTAATTTTTTAAGATAATATTTAATTGAAATATAAAATTCTAAAATTATTACTAAATTTCGATAAGAATTTTTAAATAATTATAAAAGAAATTTAGATTAAAGCTTTTAAAATAGACTACAAAAAATAGGCGATAAATTGTGACGTTTGATTTAGAATAACGACAGACAATCAAAAATTGGCAATATCCCAGTTATCTGAAATGTATGCTATTTAATTCCTTTAGAAGTCACCTTCTACAAAATAGCCTCCTCCATGTATTTCGTAATTTTTTTACACATAAATTTCTCCTTTTTTTTCCATCTCTCAAAAGAATCATTTTATTGCAAGCAAAAAAATATTTATTTTTTCATTTTATTGTAGTCCTTGATTTGATCACACCTTAGTACCGCATGCTATTGTCATGAATTCTCGTAAACAGGTATTGTTCTTGTCCGAAAATCGGTTAGCTTTTTTCTATGAAAAATTCATATGTTTTCAGATAAAAAACTACGGTTAGAGCAAATGTCTTTGAGCTACTACTTATTTCCTTTCATTCTAAACTTGTGAAAGAAATTTTTTAATTTTTTAAATTCTTATTTGTTTTGAAAAGTCAATGAAACTGAATTACTTTGGACAAATAATTATAATAAACACTGAATTACTTTGTACAAAATAATTCTATTAAACTATGCTTAGTCATTTAAGTATATATAACAGTAATGAGCAAAATGACAAAAAAGAAATTCTAGATCACTGTTACTTTTCTTGTATTTTATGCTCGCAAGCATATTTTTAAAGTAGTTACATGGTCGAAGAGAATACATTTAAAAAAACTTTAAACTTCATTTTATTCCATCTTGGGAGGCATAATTTATGTACAAAAATGAGAGGTAAAAAATATGTCATTCTACATCACGATACAAAAGCAAAACAGACCAACATTTTTCCTTTCGTTAGATTAACAAAGAGAATTTTTTAAGCGCATGTTGATTTAGGTAAGGAAATTTACGATTAATTCGGAGTATGAGGAAATACTTAAAAAGCTTATCAGAACTATTTCTGAAAATATTAGTATTGTTTCACTAAAGACCGATTGAATTAGGGCTAAATTTATCTCTATTTTTTTATTTGTTTCTGATTACAAGTAAGCAAATCTTGCAGAAACAAATATTAAAAAGCAAATTAAAATCTTATTTAAAATTCTGTACTGTAGAACGAGATAAAATTCAGATGTATATTTAAAAATGTTAATAGAAACACTAAAAAACATGACATAACATATAAAATAATATATTAAAGCGTGCACAGACTTTAAAATATTCCGATTAAACAAAATAATGTGAAATATAATCGTAAAATATACTAAATTGACCACATATAGTTTAAACAAACAATTATCTTTCTAAGATTTTTCTTTCAACTAATTATAAATTTAAACATATTTTAGTAGATGGTATCAGCATAGAAGAAATGCTTGAAATTTTAAAATTTCTATTTATTGGATCTTTGGAGGCATAATTTACGCATATAAAAGCGATAAGAGATACGTCAATCTAAATCGCGACACAAGAGCAGAAGATACAGTTTTCTCTTCGATCATTTTTCTATGAGATTCTACTATTTTGAGGTATTTCTTTGGCATGTGTCGATCTAGAAAAGGAAATTTTGAGTATCTTTAAAAGAATGCTGTAGATTTAGTAGACTTAGAGATTTTTATCCCTTCTCTCAGAGCTTGAGAACTTGCTGAATTAAGCAGTTTTTACAGAGCGTGGGCTGAATTATTTAAATTAAAAATTGGGAGTTGGATCAGGCAGTAAGAGATTACTTTAAAATGAAGTTAATTTGGGTTAAATTAAGATAAATGTTAGGAAATTAATTAAAATTTAAATTAAGTGATATCATTATAAACATATATGTATATTTAGAGCAAACCTAAATATGATTTTTAAAGATACTTCTGTAAAACTTATTTCCTTCGGATTCTAACGAAAAATGCATTTTTGATGGATCTGAAATGCTTAAACTTCTCTGGTATTCATAAGAAAGACAATTTCGAGAAGATTTCATTTCAACAAAAGAAAAATCCTTTTTTTAAATTAAAAATGAAAATAAAACAGCAAGAATTCGGCCAGATAATCTTATATTTTTAATTTCCCACACAAAAAAGCTAACAATAGGGAAACGCTTGTAAAAGAAACAGAGGAATCATTTTTAAAGAACTTGAGTTTATTGAAAAATACAACAGAAATAGTGAATGAAAGCTGTTATTCTTCATAAGCAAACGAGTTTTATATATATAAACAAATGAGTATGTGTGGTATTCTGTTCATTGTATTATATATCTACCTTTTCATCAATTCCCGTAAAACGTAAACAAATTGATGCGGAAGTAATTAAATTTCAATTAAAAGAATGAAATATATTTAAAAAATATGAATACAAAAATAAAAATAATAAAAACAGAATCATTCACCCTTGAAGTCATGTGCATTACTGAGTACAGTATATAAAGTATGCAATATTTCGAAGAGTTTATTCAACAGAAATATCTCTGATTCATCATAAAATTATATTTTGAGTTTTACTTTCAAAATAAATTAAATGGCTTAAATAATAATAATTTATTTTGTTTCAGCCAATGAAAGCATTTATAAAATAATTATGAATTTTAAATTTCTTACAGTTCTTCGGACTTAAGAAATCATATTGAATGAAATATTCTTGACACTCCGACTTTAAATAAATGTTTAAAAAAAACTTTTCTCTCTCTAGCTACTAAATCTGAATATCACTATAAAAATTACTATTTGTGGATAACAAATTTCATAATTTTTTTGACACTTATAGACTTATTAAAGGGAAATTTAAGTATTTTTAAAAGTATGTTGCAAACATTAAGAATTTTTATCTCTTATGTTTTTTTCAATTCAGGAGAGTGAGAAAATGCAGATATGTAAACGCATAATCATGTTTGCCTTTAATACTACAGAATTATATAATTGATATTTATAAGGAATTTTTTCTAGTAATTTTTTCTTTCGTTTTTTTAAAGAAACCATCATATTCCTTGCCGATTTCATTTCTTACAGACATATGTTGAAAATTAAACATTTCTAAGTTGAGTTTGCAATGTCAGATAACTTAATCTGTAAACGTGATGGCAACATGCTCATAAAAATTAATTTTTGCATTTCAAGGGTAGCTCGCTCGTTAACTTTATTTTTTTACTCGAAGGATAAATTTGATTTGTATTTTTTTAATAAAAAAAATTCTTGCAAAATGTTTTTAAAATATTTGTAACTTTATTAAAATGAAATTTAATTTATATTTTAAAAAGCTGGCAATATTGAAACGATAATTTTTTTTTGAAATTTAAGATGATATAAAAAGCATTTTTGTATTACAGTATTTCGCAGAAAACGGCAAAATTTCGTTTACTTTTAAATTAATTGATTTAATCTGGTTGATTAATTAATTTATGTATTCAGATTTTAATTTATTGTTTAAACTATGCAAAATCTAGTAGTTTAAGAGTACCAACACATTCATCCTTATAAAAACAAGTGCTTCAAACAAATTTGATTTTCAAATTTAGAAAAAAAGGATCTCTCTTTTTTTTTTCAATAGAATATATTATTTTTATCAAACAGGTAAAAGTTTGTCTAAATAAAGCGTCTTTCCTCATACCTGAAAATTGCTTTTATGAATCTACATTTTGTATAAAAATAATGAAATTATAAAAGTATGATTTGATTTTATTGCTCACTAGCCACCTTTGGCGACCAGTCGGTTCGACAAACTTAATGCTCATTAAATTTTTAATAATTAAATATTTTATTTAATTCTTATTTTAATAATTTCTTCATCAACATATTTTAAAGCTTCAGATATGATAGTTATATAATTCACTCATGTTATTACAAAGGCCTTCAGATATAATATGTATCTCTCTGATTTTCCATTATATTTCCGTAGAATTTGTACTTTAAATTAAAGTGGAAATGATAGAACTACAATTAATACTAGAACATTTTTTACTGAAGGAAAGCATTTTTAAAAATAAAAAAAATATGAGTACTGAAAACACAGTCACTGAGCAATTAAACCTAATGGGCACTAAAGACTATCTTTCTTGTTTGTAATATCTCAAGAATTTTTCGAAAGAAACATGTTAAGCCTAAACTCTTTAGTGTGGGAAGAAAACCGAAGCCTTAATCATTTGGAGGCGGGGAAATGAAACGATTTTTTGGCGGGAAAGTTAATTTTTAATTAATAATTAAAACTCTAAATCAAAATTGAACAAAAATGGAATGGTATACATTCCTGACCTCCAAGGTATGCATGTGCCAAATTTGGTAGCTGTAAGTCGAACTGTTTGACCTTTATAGCTCCAACACACACAAACATTAAGCTTTATTATAAATACCGATAACATAACAGTATCATGAAACTTTGGAATTCTCATGATATTACATTGTTAAAAAATAGGGAAAGAATAATCTTAGTTTTAATCTCATTAATATCTAATTTATCTTATTAACATGCATTAAAATTTTTTACTTTACCATAATCATATCATAATACCATTATAATATCTTTCCCGTTGAAATCATTTAAAGAAGTTTAAACCAATTTTGGTAAAAATTTGAACATCACATTCGTGTAAACTTTAGGGAAGAGAGATGAAAGAAAAAATGTGAAAGCTAGCCATATATATATATTTCTATGGAGAAAGCAAAGGATTCCAAAATAAATTTGAAGCTCCAGAATTGTCAGGTGTCATTTGTTTGTTTTCTCAGTGAATATTTTATTTGCACATATGCACTGATATTTTTTAAAGATTACATAAAGATTTTTATTTTATCACAGTAAATATTTACAAAAAAATTACAACAAAGGCTATTGTAAAATACCCTTTAACATATTTCAAGACACAGAGATAATAAAATTCGTAAATGAAAAGACGTAAAATTGACTCCTTAATTAATAACACTCATTTCTACAAAACTTCTAATAAAAAATCATTTAAAAGGTGTAATATAGTTTTTATATATTACTTCATAGTATTGAAAACAAATTCGAAACTTTTTCCTAAAAATAAATAAAAAATATCTTGCCTTTTTGAGTGCCATTAATACGTATCTTATTTTATAGGTTTTAAGCATTTGGAAGTAAAAGTTTGGAATAAAAAAGTTTAATTATCGTCTGATACATTAATTGTCTATTAGTGTTAACATTATGAATTGAATTAAATTCATTGAATATTTTTTACTGTATTAACAGACAAAATAAATTCACATTTTTCGTTTAGATTTAATGCACTGTAATGTCTTGAGAAGGGAAAATCATATTTTAAAGTACATAAGACATTTATTCACAGACATAGACAAAAACATTAAATATAAATTAGAAACAAAATTAACAGTTAAAATTCTTCCAAGGTTTTTAAAATCAAACTAATTAATAATTACTAAAATTAAAGAGTTCAGGATCTGGCCAGCACACATCGGTGACAAAAAAAAAATTATCTCTAGCTTTACTCACTTCCTCTTCCCTTTTTTTCCTGTCGACCCCATATCACTTCAGTTCAATTTCGAATAACGTTGAAGAAGTTAACCAGTTTCTGCTCTAGAACGACTTCTTTTAGATGAGCAGCAGGATGATACAGCACCTTTAAAGGAAGGTGGAAAAATCTCATAATATACTTTTACATCACTTTTAAATTCATTCCTGATCGTTTTTCTTCTAATTCATCAACTATAAATAATTTCGACGTCTCGATATCGTTATCAGAATTGACATAGTTCTCGAAAAGTGTATCTACTCTCTGAATTTTCCAGTCTTAAACGAAAATGATGTATACTTGTGTGAGGCATTTTACATTCTTTGTATTATAAACGAATAATTTAACAGTTATTATACTTATGAAGGAATCGGGATAGAGATGAAATTGTGTAGAAATGAAAAGCGGATATATTGTGCTTTACCACATTTGTAAAATGTGCGACGAAATTCTTTGTATAATGAAAAATAATCGCATAAGTCTAATAAATGGTAAAAAATTCCCTCATGATTCTACTGCTTATACAGTTATTATTATTCATAAAGTAAATAACCAATTCTAAGTTCTCAAATGCAAACTGACTAATAAATTCGAAGTTTTGAATATCCATATTATTCTACTGACAGATTTCAAATAGCGTTTAATACTGTCTTACGGGATTTCATTTCCTGTTCCAGACATTTATAAAGTTTTTAAATTCCAAATGGTTGGGGAAAAAACTATTCTAAATTGTATATTAAACATCACCTTTTTACAGATGGCTTATTATTCATGGTCCTTTATGATTTTTGATAATCTAATAAAGAATCATGAAATTTAATAATTTCTTCTTTTCTTGTGCCTTTATGCATGCGTGAACACATTTCACTAACTTTCCGTCCTTATTCTTCCGAGCAAAATATTTGAATATGAAGTTTTGGAGTAATATATATAATAGGGAATCAGAGAATGTTTTTCAAGTCTGAGAAGTTATGGAATAATAAATATACAAAAAATCAGTGAAAGCTTTTCAGGACTGTGAGTGTAATTACAATTCTTTCAACCATTCTTAAGGGTAAAGGAATGATTCTTTGTTACATTAATTCGAGAATATTAACAAGAATTTATTATATATAAGCTGAATTTCTGATACATTGAGTCGTTTCAAGACATCGCTCAGTTGCTATTTCTATTATGCCAATTGCTTGAAGTAAAGACAATACTATAACCACGCTTTGCCGCAATTATCATATATCTGTTGGAAATAAATACATGCAACTTCAATACATTCAAACTTTCATAAATCGAACTTATTTTCTGGAATTTTGAATTTTCAGCAAAAAAGTAGATTTAGTATGTTGGATAAAATTAGCATTTATCGAACAAAATTTTATTTAAAAAAAAATTAGGTATACTTATAGTCTAAAGGTGATATTTTATTTCGTTCATGCAATGAATATATAAATAAGAAAAAAAACTGCTTCACAGATTCTTATTTCAAGAAATTCTAAAAAACCGGAAGTCATTGACGGGAAAAAAACATTGAAATTTGCTGTGAGTCATGCTATTCTTAGATTCTTTTTCAAAATATTTGTTTAACCTAAAGCAAAATTTTTACACTAATTCAGCTTAAATTCAATTTTTTAATATAATCATTATAGCACAAAAGAAGAATATTTTATGTGTGAAAAAAATGTTAATCTTAATAATCGACTTAGAAAGCAGATTAAAAAGTAAAAAAGCTGCAAAAGTTACGAATTTCAACAAATACTGTTAACAGCTTTTAAGAAAAAGTTTTTTATTATATATTCTATATTTTGCCGTTATATGTATATCTTGTATTTTTTGTTATTTATATATTTTTAATGAGTTTCTTTGATAATTTATTGTTTTTTAAATCCATTTAACTCTAAAGCAACTATATTTTATTGATTTTAGTTAGAAAATGATGAAAAACATGCAATATGTATTATTACAAAAAAAAAAAAAAAAAACTCCGTTTCTAGGAATTGTTTATCTACAAGTTTGATACAGATTCAATTGAATTTGAAGAGTACTTAAGTTTAACAAAATAAAAGTAGCTGTATTTTAATTACTAATAATGAAAATATAACCGCTGTTTTTCATATTTTACAGCATACGAAAAAATAATAAGTAAACAGTGCTGCATATTAAAGAAATATGAACATTCAGAAAAAATAAAATTTAATATTTAAATATTTATGTCGTGTCGACACATAAAGGGGATGCAGTGACTTCTGAAGGTAAAGACCCCTAAAGCCAAGGAAGGCAGATGTCTGACTTCTAGCTCAAATGAAGATGACACACACATTGGCTTAAGGGCCTTATCACACGGTGAAATTTCGTCAGCACTTTTCCGTTTCTACCCTCAAAAACAGGTCAAGCAAGTTTCACAATCGACAACTTTTACTAATCAGCTAGAAAATACCGTCGGAAATACTGTCCGCAAACGAAATTCAACCAATCATGTGAAACTTTGAAGTGACGTCACTTTCGTAGTCGTTTGCTGAGGGTAAGTGCCGACGATATTTTGCCGTGTGATAAGGCCTTTACACAACCCCTTTTTACGTAGTGGGATGTGTATCACACATTTTACAGATAGAACACGAGGGAAGAACATTCACGCACAAATTAGGACACGAACCCTGGGCGGTCAGATCATGGGGAAGACGTGCTACCCATAAGCCAGGACGTCGGCTATATTTAAATAATTTGAACTATTATCGAGAAATTCTTTTAATTTTTTTATATGACTTATATTAGTGCATAAAAAGATATGTCTACTGAATTTATATTTCTTCACCATTTCGAAAGGCTGTTATCTTCAGTCTAGTCGTTGCAAATCTAAACTAGTAGAATTAGTCTACCCAAAATTTTCTCGCATATGCTTTTCTAAAGATGCTATGCCAGATCATCTTATTTAGTAGTGGCGTACATTAATAATGAAATATCAACCTTTGGCTCAAAATTAATACTTTTATTGAATCTATCGCTTCATCTTTAGCGATTAATTCCTGGCATGCGGCTAATAATATCAGAAAATTGAATTTGTGTTTTTAGATAAGTTTTTTTTTTCAACCGACTGAAACAAAAATAGTCACATAATTCCAATTTGATATACTTAAGTCACTGCATCTTTGAGTTAACACATTTACACAATTCCAAAAGTACATAATAACTGACGGCCAAGCTCTTGTTTGATTCATTCAAAATTTGGAGGGTGCCTAGACTATATATAGATAATGAATCCCTGTACCGAATTTTATCTATCTAGTTCTCTTTTTTTTTGGTAGTTATCATGATAAGCTATATTTGATATACGGACAGACAAGCAGATTTCCTTTAAAAGGATTTGTCTCAGAATTTAATTTAAAAAAATCTACAAATTTGGTATGAAGACCATTTGCCAAATTTCATCTGTCTGGCTCAAATTTTTTATAGTTACCTTTATCATATACAGACAGATGAACATTTTCTAAAAATGTATTTTTCGGATTTGGAGAGATCTAAATAATGGAAAATCGCCAAAATCTTGAGTTCGATTTTTTTTTAACTAATACTATGCCTCCTCTACACTACATAGACAAGAAAGTAAAAATATTTAAATAGATTTTTTGGGGGGAGGCGGGGGGTTAAACAGCAATCCATATAAATTTAACATAGGGAATTCTTTTAGTTTTATAATTCAAACGAATCCCTCCTGGGTATCTTTATAACATGATAAAAATGTTTGAATCCGCTCACCAAATCAGGATAAAATGCCGTTGTCTGTTTCAAACCTGAAGGGTAATATTTCTTTGGATTTTAAAGCAGTCGAGAAAGACGCTTTGGGAATTTCCAAGTAATGTTTCCGTATTTAAAATTGTGAAATGTCTGTAGAAACATCCTTTTCTCGATCTTATGACGGATTTCCCATTGAAAAGTTTCCTAGAGTATGTGTTAAATCTGTGCACCAAATTTTATGTCTTAACTCTCTTTGTTATGGGATTATCGTATTAGCTTATGTTTATATAGCCGGACTGACATATTTTCTCCGAATGACTTTCGTTCGAAATTTGATAGTGATATCAACAAATTTGGTGTGAAGATCTTGCCCAAAATTTCATCAACCTAACTCAACTCATTTTTTTAAAAAAATTATCTTTGGTACAAATAAACGGACATAATTTCTGAAACAGGCTTTTCGAACTCAGGGTGGTGTGAAATCTGAAGATTTGTCAAAATCTCGAATTGAAATTTTTTGACGATTATAATACTTACTTTATATTTCATGTACGAGAAAATAGAAATGAATAACCAATCATAATAGCTCACATAAATGTAATTTGCCAAAAACAACATAATTTACTAAAGATTTTGATAATATGTACATTCTCAATTTTTGCATTTGTTTTAAAACATTTAAATTTAAGTGCTTAAAAAATATTTGATAAATCACGATTTTTCATTTAATCTAATTTTTAAAAAATAACTGCATATGTTTTTAAAAAGCCATTTATAATCGTTTTGTAAATATCAAATCTTTTTATAAAAAACTAATAATTTCAAAATGAATTTCATTTGAAATTTCCTGTAATTGGTTAATAAAATAATTTGTGTGATTGTGAAATCTTGCTAAATATTTTTTCTTAGCAAAAGAAATTCTTTTAAAATTTTTGTTTTCAAAGCTCTTTATTGATTTTTACACAGTAATTTAAAAATAATTGTTTGAAGAATTTCATTTCATCCGATTCTGTTCTTCGTTTAAATATTAAATGAAAATTTTATTTAATTTAATATAATTAAATAAAATGTATGCTCAATTTTATATTGGAAAAAATAGTAATATACTAAAATATCAATCAGTACTTCGTAAATCACCCCATTCAGTGGTGGCGGGGTGGTCGGCTGTATGTAAGAAGAAGTAATTCGCAAATCATTACAATTATTTGGAATTCTTTGTCGTATGTGTAGAAAATAGGTATATTAAACAAATACTAAATCTAATGAAGTTTAAATGCATGAATTTTTATACCATTTGTGATTATATACAATATTATAATGATTAAGATTATGGTTGATTAATTTTGTGAAATATTCTGAGACTTTTGCTAGAGAAGTTGAGCATATAAACAATCATTTGTAAATTCGAACAACAAATATAGCCCTTTTTCTTGTCTTAAAATATGGAGTTCATTATGAAAAACTTATTAAAAAGAGTTCAGATCAATATCTATATTATTTTTAAGATTTGAATAAAAATTAAAAAATTAACATTAAAAGGTGAGAATTTTGTTAGTTCTTAGTTTCAAAACGAATAGACCTATATTAATGAAATCAATAAATCAATTATTATCCATATCCTTCTATTTGGTCTAATATTTGATATAATTTACAATAGTGATTATTAGATATACAAAATTAATTGTCCGAGCTTATTGTATTTCTGAGTACCTTATTCATAAGCACTTAAAAAACTAGGTTGATAGAAAGTCAACGGTTTCCAGAAAGATGATGTTCTTTTAAAATTTGATTGGAAAAATAGGTATTGCCATTGGAAATTATGGAATTTGTTCTTATTTCAATATACAGGTGCCTTAGGAAATTTTTAATTTAAAAATCTTTCAGAATACATTGATTCCTTTTGAAGATCTTTTATTTATGATTATATGATGAACGATGCCAGAATAAAGTTTGGCAGTTTCTTCTTTTTTTCGCATCTATACAAAGCTCTATATATTATGGAATAATACAGAAAAGCGAGGATATTACCATTGGTTTATTAATGCATTAGTTAGAAGAAAAAAAAACTGTATAAGTATTTTTTTTTTAATCTAAAGAACAAAAATCTTCTACTCTCAACCAGTGGAGTAAAATTAGGCTTTACTTGAATCTACAGTTTATAGCGATGAGTAAATTTTATTCAAATTCATGTTTTGTTTGCCTGAGTTACGTTATCTAATCTGGGTAATATTAGTTATATATGTCATTGATAAAATCAGTTTTAGTGATGTTGACTGAAATAAAACTTCCTAGAAAATAAATAGCATTTTAAAATTTTGTATTACTTTAATTTAAAATTATAAGTGCAGTTATTATTACTACACCATTATAATGCACATCTTTATAAGCACGATAATATTTTTATGTAGTCTAATACATTTCCATGGCATGTGGTTCACATGTTGGCTGATTGGTTTGAGGTTTTAAGGCAAAAGAACCAATTTGGAGATTATATTGCGTCAAAAAAGTTTATTTCTAATACAGAGTTTAATTTTTAAAAAAAAAGTTGCTATAAATGTTATACAAAAAATAAACATTGGTAAAATGATGATAAATAACAAAAATCATAACGAAGCCGTAATAGCGAGTTCAAATTCAGTTATAGAAACCTATAGATTTTAAAAGGACAAAAAGGTTCTCATGTGGATTTCTGCCAAGCAACAATGGCAATGTCACTGCTGTTTCTTTGAAGTAAAATAAGCACTGAGTATTAAAATATGGCCATTCGATAAGGATATGACAAACTCTTACTTCACTGTCACAATGTGGACATATCGGCTATTGATTA